>VCRD01000373.1:257560-288982 GCA_006783055.1 Trinorchestia longiramus
ATATTTCTTTAGATTTTCCCTCCGCTTTTTCTGGCTCATATTTTATAAGCATGTACAAGACGCAATATATACATCACTTAGGTATGTTATAATTTAAATGTTTATATATTAGTACATGTGTTAATATACACTAATCAACTCAAGCCCATAAGTATATCAATGGTCTAAATTTCTCAAACGTGCTTTGAAGAAAGATGCTCAGGGTAAAATACTCAAGTCGGGAAACGAAACAATATTTCAATGCCGCTTTTCCTAATAAATCTTCGAGCACTCGCTCAACCAGGGACTTACAACAGCATTTACCCACTGATCATGAATGTAGCTAGCTACCTCTTCAAAAATCTATCGTGTTCTGTTAACAAAATATTGAGGCGTCAAGCAGCGAACAAATAATCTTCAATGGCTTCCATCCATTTGGAGAAAAAGAAACCTAAAACCTGCAGAAAAGAATACTTTCAGAAAGACTTCAAAAAAAAGCATCTATGCAGTGTCATAATCATAGAAAAAGTCCTCGAGGTTAAAATTATCCCATGTATCAATCATAGGTCTATACAATCATATATCAATCAAGGTTCTATACAATCGTATATCAATCATAGGTCTACACAATCATATATCAATCAAGGGTCTATACAATCGTATATCAATCATAGGTCTATACAATCATATATCAATCAGGGGTCTATACAATCGTATATCAATCATATGTCTATACAATCATATATCAATCAGGGGTCTATACAACCGTACATCAATCATAAATCAATCAAGGGTCTTTCACGAAACTCGAAATATTTTACACATGCAACGCCACTTTTGAACATTCTTCCAGAATTAAAAGGACTTTTTCATAAACTTTAAAAAACCATCAGTTCATACGTATAGCTTACAGTAGCTGTAATATTATACAGTTCTTCACTTTAGTAATTTTTCGCGCACGTTCTTTTCGCAGAGCCAGTTATTGATGCAAATTCCATCCATGCCAGTTAGGAAATGCATAAAAATTATTTCCGAAGAATTTAAATTTTTCGATCTCGACATGCATCGAGATCATTTTAATTCAATACCCATAGGCTTGCAATAGTAGAATCCAACCTCAAAAATTTCATTCGAAGCTCGAGAATATTATTCAAATCAACGATTCGCACTCAATAATATTCTCCAAAATAAAGTCGCAGTCAAACTGCAAGAAACCACAATGGTTCAAACCATATTGTAAGCCATGATGTATACTATAAACCATAACACTATAAGCCTCAGTATCAGCAGAAATATACCGTTTACACTATACCCATTACTGAGATCTAAATCATATGATTAAATAGTTTGAGAAAAAGTCGCTCTCTTCCCATAAATGAGTGATTCTCAAAATTACTTCACCAAAGGAATAAAAATTTATCTTGACATTTTTCTGCTAGGTCACAAGGGTATCCATGAAACAAAAGCAGTATAATAACTACAGAAGGGAAGGTTTTTTAGTTCTCCTGGCACCGAAGTCTTGTTCTTATCATTTTCAGGACATGTACGAATGCCTCAATGGTCTTGCCATTTGAGGAGAAGCATCAACTCAGCCCTTTTACTAGCACTAACAGCCTACACCAACCAACACTCTGAACGACACACACCCTTTCTTCCAATTGATTACGAACGGGACAAAAACCATCACCATGACTTCATAGCATAACGTTATGAAATTAATTAAAAGTTTGCATTAGCCTCCTACGCTTTGTAAGTTCTATATGTACATATATGTTCTCGTGTATTAGTACTGAACTCATCGGAGAAACGTCACCGTACGCAACTTTCATTAATCATTGTAGTGAACATATTCTCAACATAGGACATACGTTGCGATAAAATAATGAAATGAAAATTGAAAAATTGAACAACTTAAAATACATCCGGAGAGAATACAAGCACTGAATAAACTTCCCTCCTCATAGATTGAGGCGCGAATTATCCTTCCATGACCTGAAATAGAATATGCGTCATTTTCGCATGAACGTCTGAGTTAAAAACTGCAAATGAAGTTCGAGCGTTCACAAACCGAAGATAATTTGAACTTTTTTATAAATATGTCGCAGGTGCGACGCACAGCGTCAGTAGGAGACTAGTATACAAGTCACAAGTACCAGCAGATTGAAACTACGTAAACAGTCTGCGCCCGAGAGCTATTTCCCGACCGGTAAAAACGAGCCGATAACAAATTCCGAATGACACATTCCAAAATGAGCAGTGATGGGATGGGATTTTAGGGATGACGCAGATTACTGAAACTGTCTGCATATGCAGGAGCATGAAAATAGCGATCTGAGAAACGTCGAGGACTAACGGATAATATGGAGGACTAATAAATGTATGATAGGATGGCAGGTGGTTTGTAGTCCGTCCTAAAAGCAGATAAACAGATTCAATCGAAAGAACGTGTTGAACTTATTCTACATGGATCCGTGCTACAAGTGCTTTTTTCAGGCATCAAGAAAGAAGAAAAAGTCAACACGACCTATTTATGTCACTCTGAATGTGTCAAAACTGAGCGAAATATTTTGATATGCTTAGAAAATATTATAAGTTGGTTCACCAATGCATCTTAACACAAGCTTGACTATGTCATTTTTAAGTCACACAGCTCTTGGTTTCATGAGCATGACGAATCTCCCGTCATAAAAGAGGTCTTTTCCGTAGCGCATGTCGCTTCCATAAAGAGACAAAGATCTGTCTAGACCAGGAGTTTCTAGCCTTTCTCTGACCTTGTACCTCTTCAGTATTTCGACAGACAAGCATGAACACCTAAATTTTAATGACAGAAAGGTGATTAGAAAAATAAAATTCCACTGAGCTTTTAATAGAACTCTTAGGTTTTAGGAACAATAAACTAACATTAAATTTACCTCTTTAGATAAGCTGAAGTATCATTGTAAACGTATGTGTGAAGCCAAAAATGTTCATGACACTTATCAGCGATTAACGCTCAAAACCATTTTCCAATTTATTGTCTTTGATTTCAGAATAACCCTAAAAATCCAGCACTGAAAAATTTAATCCAATCATTAGAAAAGAGCAGAAATTAGAGGAATTTTAATAATAATCTCGTACGATACGAAAGCAACAATGCGGCCATTTGTTACTTAGAACAGGGCAAAAATTTGTTGCTTTCCAAAAAAAAAAGATTTGCCATATTAGTTAATAATTTTATTCCTATCGTTCATTTGTCTCCAAGAATAACCAACTAATGAATACTAATTAATAGTACATGGGCGTACTAACTTATGTATAACTATTATATTTATCCTCAAGGATATTATTCCACTCACCCACAAAATGTGCAGAATAATGCATTGCATTTCTGAAAATATTGAAATATTTTCAGTGTTATTCCTATCTACTGCCCTCCACCGTTTATTTCTTTTTTCCTTTTTAAGTGTAGAACAATCCAAGGCCAGTCTGTCCGCTCAGTTAAGTCGTGAAACAAAATACAGGATATTCATTTTGCTAAATATTAACGCTTCATTATACTGCATAAAATTTCTGCCTCTAAAATCGAACTATGTTGTCGTAAAATTAGAATTAGAAATTTTCAAAACAACTTCTGCTTCTATAGCAAATATCATTTGTTACTTCGTACTGATGCTGAACGATGAAAAATATGAATGGATCAGTAGCACGAGGCTGCAGTAGCTGAAAATAAAGCTTTTTGAGACTTTTCAGAATGAATTAAAAAAAAAGTTTTCCGAAAGAAATACTACTGTTGAAAAAAGTGACTTAATCCTCTTCAGCAGGTCGTACTTCATTTATTGGAATATGCAATAAATCTTAATATTTTCCGTATTTTGCTAGTACGATATCAATTACAAATCGATTTACGAGATAAATGAGTCGCAAGTTACCAAAAGTTCCATTTGAACGCGAAAAAAAAAATCAGTCCTACAACATTGATTACTCCGTTGAACACTACTGCACGAGAACAATTTTCTCTACTCCTTTTAATACATAACTCTCACACAGAAAATCAAAATATTTTCAAAGATATCATGAAAGACCTACACACGGACACAATCTACACTGAAATATGCCGCTAGAATTCACATAAAATATATAGAATGAGATTCTTCACTTCTGCCGCAGCAAAATTATCACTCGTCTTTGATTTGGAGCAACACCGTGTCTCAACAGACTCACCAGCCTGGCCATGAAACTCCTACTTAAGGGCTGTAAGGAATAAGAAGTATGACGGCCATTTCAAATCAAGTATCACTCCGCTTTCAAGATACTCGTCACGACTATCAATCTTTTTGCTTCGTTATTGCACTCAAATATATTTTCATGGACCCTTATAAACTCCTCACACCAGAGCCCACAAAATAAGAGGTTTTAAGCAACTCTTGGTCATGCCTACATTCAAGCGCCGGTCACGACAGGCTGCCTGTGTAGTCCATAACCAAATGGAACTCCAGAGCTCTGGAAAACTACAATAATGGCACTTTAAGTAAAATAAGAAGCTTTTCTCGGTAACGAAATGAAGAAGAAATAACGATGCATTTTGAGGTCGTCAACATATTATTTCAAATCTATGAATAAATGTGAATTTTCGCATAAATCAATATTAGAATAAATTGTTCGGTACCATAATAGGTTCTATAAACAAATACCCCAAAGGAAGACGTGAAATGATATCGGAGGAAATACGTGAAATAATAAGCATCTTATTCTTGACGACCATAACGATGGAAATTTAAGGGAAATTTTCAAACATGCAAAAAATAATATAAATCATTAGTGACGTTGAAGAACACCAAGTTTGTAGTGATAATTTATACAGAATCTATTTAGTATATCCAATAAAATTCACAAATTAACAACTTTTTCTTTAATTTCATAAGCATGAAAGAATAATAAACACTACAATACTCATATCAGGTTCAATGATTCCATGTAACTATAGGGACTTTGACACATAAGTGTGACCAGGACATCAACACGAGTCACTAACGTGTCATGTAGACTATGATGACACAGCACTTTGCACTGCTAGACTTGAGAGTTCTTTATTAACTTGTGCTGACTTTATAACTGGTGCACGAAAATTGCATTATTCTGTTCCGAGGTCATTCTGCTAAGTGCATTCAAGCATCAATGATGGATAAGTAGATACTGGGGCAGAATCTAGCATTGATATTGCTTGTGGAATAATAAAATAATAATAATAATTAATTGGGTTTCTACAACTTTGCATACAATGCATCAGCAAAATATTTTGAAAACCTAAATTTGTCAGTGATAAAATAGTGGAAATGTTCATTCCTATTCATTCACATAAAGCGCGTTGTGACGATCCAAAGCCTGCTCATAAAAGTTTCAATTCTGTGAAACAATTCCCCAATAGAATAACTCCCTTGATCGGCTCTCACAGGATGAGCTTTCGACAAGCATTTTTAAATGCTGAATATTCGACAAGGTTTCAAACATTCATCGGTAAAAATAGTCCTTATAATTAACAGAAATTGACCCGCTTCAATTTCAAAGATATTCAGGCGCATTAATAGGTTTAACTTTCAAGAGAACTTTCTCACATCAATTCAGTGCTCCATACTAGCCAAAATATTATTGAAATTAAAATCCCCAGACCAATTAATATAATTTATAGCATGAAACGCAAAAAAAACACCACACACACAACAAAGACATTAGCGGGTGCAATTTTATATTTTATCAATCTGATACTGAGAAAAAATTTTCTGGCGTACAGCTAAATCACAAGACTGGTTCAGAAGCTCTGTCGTACACAGCAGGAGCGACACGATGCAGTGCCTCAGGAATCCGTTGCACGAGAGAAACTCTTTCAAAGAATAAAGAAAAAATAAAGATCTGGTTCTTGAACATACCATCCTTGGCATAGTTCCCTAAAACTATGCAGCTAGTGCCGTCTTCCGATGCATTCTGCCAACGACAAGCACTACTAGATCTCATTTTCTGTGAGTTTACCTCATTCAACATTCATCATGAGTGTATTATTGATTGTTTTATTAATTAAAAACTTTGTACATCCAATCTTCATAATGACAACAGAGTCCGACTTTCATGGTTTCGTTCTTAAAATAGTTTTAAGACTCTGAATCGGTTTATCAATGGATTCTGTAACATTAAGGATAATATGGCTCGATAAACCCAGCTAATTTCATGCTTTACTACAGTGATTCCTAATATGTGATGTCATTCGATTGTATCCTTGTATTCCCCTATTATATTAGTTTGAAATCATGACCGGCTGAGCGGTACTATTCGTATTTCTAAGTATTTTTTGCAAACTAAACGATAATCGAACAATAATTTCGTTCATTCAACAGAAATTCAAATTGGGATTGGACTCGTACTGAGGTAAAAATTTGGTTAACTATAGACATTTTCGTATAAATTAGTGTGTGTATTTTTCAACGCACATGGATCGACAAGTGTTGTACTACACCGTTCAATATTGGTTTAAGTTTTTATGTAACAAAATGATACTATTGTACAATATTTTAATGACCAAGTTAAAGTATATTAAGCAGACGAACATGTGTTCATTTCCATCTAATTTCATTGTACACTAACTGAAAACCGAAATAAAACAGAATGGTTAAGCTGGTAAAAATTACGACGAAGTCATAAGCTCACTAAGTTTCCATAATTCCTGACTTGGAAAAATGCTGGATCTGAGCTCATATTCTTCGCAGTGCCTTCGCTGCTCAGAATCCGCCGCGTAGATTGTCCAGTATCGCGTATCTGATGCGGTTACTGGCCACAAATTTGGCCTCGATAATAACAAGCCAGGGCCAATTTAGGCTCGGTACTATGGAGTCAGAA
Source organism: Trinorchestia longiramus (assembly GCA_006783055.1). Classification (NCBI taxonomy): domain Eukaryota; kingdom Metazoa; phylum Arthropoda; class Malacostraca; order Amphipoda; family Talitridae; genus Trinorchestia; species Trinorchestia longiramus. Next base: position 264,404 of record VCRD01000373.1, read on the forward strand.
GGCGAGCTCGGGCAGGTGAATGCATGGGGCTGGATCAGGGCGAACTGCAGCGATGCAGCAGACACCAGAGTGGGTCGAACACTGCAATTCTGGTAAAAACTTCAATGAATGTCAGATGCAAAATAAGAGCAGTCAAATCATCGATCTGGTCTAATCCTACGAAAGACTTTACCAACAATGTTTCACGTGAACTTGTGTCGTACATGATCATCACACATATTTAATAAGGGCTCAATTTCAGAGACCTAATAAAGATCATACAGAGACATAACTCATTTGTAAATAATTTCATGAGAAAAATAAATAACTTGTACAAGAAATGTAACGCACAGCAGTCTTTAAGTATCATCACATATATGAGGTCGAAAAAAATAGCATTAGAAATGAGAGATAATAAAATTTTAACTCATTCTGACTTTCATATTTCAACAGGTGGAGGAGATTCGATCTTTCCGTACCTCCAACACAAAAATACTACTGCGAACACATTTAGATGACAAAAATATGAATACCATCACAACAAAGTGATTCATCGAGTGAATGGTAAGCAGCTTCCACATTTGTGACACTCGTAAATGGAGTGATTTTGCTGATTTTTGTTCTAAACGTTTCTGAAGACAGTTTTCAGAAAAAACATCATACAAACACGTAGTAAAAAATACAAAATAATTCGAAAGATCAGCCCGCCATTGTCTAAGGTTAATCAAAAAAAGAGTTAATCATAAAACAACGTCCCCTTAAAGAGTGTGGAATTCATCTAATTATTCATGCTCATACAATGAGCGCGCGTGAAGAAGTAACATATTAAATAAGCGCTAATCTAATAAAGAGGAAGGAAACAAAAAAATCGATAAACCAGTTTGAGGGAGGATGCAAGGCTGATTCGTTGCGCTCTTCAAGCGACCGCTACAGTGAACATATCATATCTCAGTTCATAGCTTCATAAAGTGAAGTGAATTGCAAATTAGATTTCTTCTAATCTTAATTTACACGCATGTTTAGAACGAAGAATAAAACTTAACATGATTGTTTGTGATCACTTTAGTGTTAGGATGAAACTGGAATAACGGAAAACGAATACGAAAAACATTCGAAATTATTTACAACAAATCCACAAACCGAAAATTCTCAGAATTTGAGTGGATTATCCCTGGTAAATCATTGAGTGAAAAATCTTCAAGCAAATTGGTAGCTCCTTTTGTACTGGTTAGAAGCGAGTAGGCAGAGAATCAGATAGCTTATGCAACATACATGATCAGTCGGTATTTTAACCTGAAGTTTAACGCTGTCATTTGAAGCTCTAATAGAGATTAGCAACAACCTTCTGGTTTACAGGAAAGCCGAACAAAAACGTAACCACAATTTTAATGCACTGAGTACACGAGGCCTACATGCACCCAAGATGATGCATATAAGAGAATATGAGACTCCCAGCAAAGCAGCAGCCAAGTGGGAACACATGAAGTACGAAGCTGCAAGTTTCACTCCTTAAGAGCATCTTATCGGTTCATCTACGACGTCTCTTATATGGAGACGAGCGTGCGTGTTCAGCAAGAAGCGATCATTTGCACGCGTGTACAGCTACACGCACCCATGTGCCAATGCAAAGCCTCCTACACGCTCTTCAGGCAATAAATGTCCGTCTCTCACACAACAACACGCTCGTCCATACTTTGCCGATGCCCAAATATTCCGCATCGGCACATTAACGTGCGTTCTCCACTTAAGTGCAAATGAACACTTATTTCTATTAAAATATGACAGACAACTCGCATAGAGGAGATCATGAATAATTTTTGTAACAACTATGCATAAGTAATAGGAAATACTCGTAGAAAAAAGTTTGTAACTAAAATTAAACTGTTACTTCGTTCCAAATAATGTATTACGTCACTCGTTCACACCAGCCCACAGACCTGTTGAAGAAATCTCGCTTTCACCTGAATTGCTCGTAGTCTGTAGTGTAACATCTGTTGAATTCATGTGGAAGTACATCAATTCAAAGGTGGTACTTAAAATTTTTTTTTTGCCAGCGGGAAACTCACTATAACGAGCAGTAATTGTTTTCTTAGTATAAGCGTTCTTAACAAAAGACTTTCTCATACAAAATGAAGTACAATAGTCTGGATGAACAGACTCGTACATGCACTGCAATACATTTAACTAGCCTAATTGAACAAAGTAACATATTTTATACATGTTACAGCAAAGTAACATGGATAAAGTTTTAATGGAAATTTTTCTTAGACGAGGTATTGGCTGCTCGATCACACTCATCTGTGGGGTGTGCAGTTACAGTTAGTAATGAAATTATTTGTACGCTCATCAGTGTTCAACACCTTAAATCATTCCTCAGAATTTAATGGTTGTATGATTTCTAACTCTTCACATGTTACTAGGTACATGAAGAAGAATTTAAAACTCAGTTTTTAGAACGACAAATGTTGACTACAAGCAGATGCTCTTACAGCACCAAATTCATTTGTTAATTCTGTTCATGTAGTTTGAGGTTTCTAAAAAATAATTCAGACTATAATTCAAATTGACACGATAAAGTTTATATTCTGGGCACCAGAACACAGGTGCCCAGAATTTTACTTGGCCAGGTGGGTCATTGTAGAACGTTGCTTCTATTTTTCATTTATTAAGTAAGCTGTGCTGAGACGCACTTTAAACTGATTTACTCTAAAGCGTTTACAATCGACATGAACAATGACTATTCGATCTAAGAGACCTAAATGTATTAAGTTTTTTGGCGTTTACAATCGACATGGGCAATGACTATTCGATCTGCGAGACCTAAATCTATTAAGTTTTTCAGAAGAAATTCACTGGTTAACTGATGACGTCACAGTACAGAAGTGTCAAATGGTAATAGGATAAATATTAGAGGTTCCATCAGTGTGAATATGCTCTTGAATTGCTATCATATTTGTATTTCTAAAATCTAATATCCTTCTATATTGGATGAAAATTGATGAGAGAAACAGATAATACCATCTCCTATCACTGTACTCGAAACATGGTATCCTAATTGAGTTGCATTTTAAGTTATAAGTCTTTTTCACAAATTTTCTAGTACATTTTGAAGTATTTCCAAACTCCTCATCAAAAATGCACCATCTCAGTATATTTCCGCTCTGTAATCTTCATCATTATTCATTGAAACTTAATGAACAAGTTTCTTTAAACTGTAAACATTTTTAACTTGACTGTACAGCTTAATCACCAGCTGTGCCAAAGCAGTTATATCTCTAAGAAAAGTCGTAAAATTGTCTAGCATGATTCGTTTCTGAGTTCAGAAATAAAAATGCTTACACAAAAATGCTTATGCAATAAAAAATCATAGAAAAACTATTTTCCGTACATAGTGTACGTTTTACTACTGAATACTTGTTTGATAACTAACACAGTTCTGAAAATTTTCTATTCAAAAATACCAAGATTTTGGTTTCTGTGTCAGAGAACGATTCAAGTTTCGTTTTCAGCTGTGCAAAACGAGAACTGTACTTAAGAACAGAACTGGTTTAAAACTTCCAGCGGGCACTGGAATTAGATGGAAATCTAAAGAACCATATGATCGGATAACGAATAACAATTACACGAAGCTACCTCGTATTTTACTAGAGGGATACAGATGGAAATCGCAATCACCCTCGCAGCCCTGAAGCCAAATCATACAAAAAGACAAGCGTAGCCTCAAAGCACAATTGAACAAAGAATTTACATATGGAAGTATTATATGTATTTTTTACATTTTTTTAATGACATCGACAGTAAGAAGATCACTCATTTAAATGAATGCACAGAGAGAGAAAATGTTCAGACTCATTGAATAGATTGGGACAGTATATAAACGTATGATTCATATTGTACATAATATTATGTTTGGTATTTACTTAACACAGTGCCAAAAGATAACGTGGAAACACAATAACATTAAAGATTCAAGGATATTAATCATTCATCCTAAAAATAAGAAACACATGAATTAAAATAATAAACTATTCTAATACACAGAATACATTTCTAAATTCCAATCCGTGAATGTATTTCATCAAAGGTCAAAAACCTCATACATACATAGCACCAAGATAAATGTATTGCAAGACATTTGTAGCCTGGGTCGTCACATACATCATGCCGTTGTTTTAGAAGGACCAGAAACACAAGTTAAAAACGAAGTAAAATAAGACATTTTACCTCGATGTTTTGTGGGTCAAGTGCCCGTGAATCACGTGCAATTCTGCAGGATATAAATAGCGCAAAAGGAAGAACTCTAGCATGCAACATTACTATATCAGAACACAAAGCGTTTTTTATCAGAGTATGTCGGATCAATAGACCTGCGTAGCTGCATACTACAAACATAAAAGAAGAGGAGTTCACGTCTGTAGAGAAGCACATGGTTCTTAACAGGTAATTGCCATAGCAGGAGTTCGCCGTTTCATTCAAAATTAAATCGTTTTCAGGTGAACAAAGTTTTTCCATATTCAGAGGCGACAGAAACGATTATAACACATTTCATGCACTTAATTTTTATGATGGTGGAACAGTGGAAATAATTGAAATTTAATTTCATAATACGAATACGTTAAGAAAAAGTAGTATTGGTTCAGCTACGAAATAAGAATACAAAGACATGAACTTTTTACAGAATAAGATATATAATGAAAAAAACTGAACAAAACAGTTTACTGCAACAGGTTGTGCTGAAACGAGCAGCTTAGGGACACGTCGATGAGCGTAAATTATAGAAAATAAAGACGAGGACAGACAATGTCAGCAAATCTTTTAGCGTACCTTTAACTCAGGAATCTTACCTTTACCAAGCATACCCAAGTCCCAAGGATACACTGAAGGAAAGTCCATTTGGAAAGGCCTCACTGTCGTTGTGGGGAATAATACAATGAATACCAACAATTAATCAAACAATATCACTGGTTTTAACAGTGCAGTTTGGTCAGGAGATTGCAACAAATTATTTTGTAAAGGTAGATCTCTACCCATTTCACATTCACGTCAGCACGTGGTTGGTTTATACGCCACATTTTCGAGAGCAAGTGCCAAAAATGGAGTGCTGCCGAGCGTTACAGCGTTACCCTCACACAAAATTGAGACAATTAACAAAATTCCTGAGGACCACAGTATAACCATAAATACGTCTCAATCATTTCAATGATGTAAACTTCGTTTATTTTGACTTCTAAAGTTATTTAAAAAGCAGACAAAATGCAATAAAAATGAACAAAAACAACTGTCAGAAACTGATAGATGTAATCGTGGGTGCTAATTCAGTGATGGGTCAAGCTATGTAAAATATAACGGAACAATGAAACGTTTTCAATTAAGCATACAGTACATATACATTGGATTTTTAATTCTTAATGCTGACATCTTAACACTAGTAATTAAGCCGTCAGTGACTTTTTCTTTCCTCTGCGTCGCAGCTTGAAGTAGAAGCTCGTAAGGGGCGCTTTCATGAGCTTAATGAAGGTCCAACTCTCAGTGTCCAGCATCGCAGCATGCTGGACGTGTACCTCTTGAATCGATGATGCGGTAAAAATCAACGAAGGCGGCTACGGAATTTGAAATCGAGTCTTCCCTCATCGCAAGCTGGACGCCCCTACTCTACCGCTGTGACGGAAAAGACATCCATGATGAATGTTTAGTCTACATGTTACCTTTACGAGTAACGTGCAACAAACAAAGATTACCAAACCCCTCGAGTGCTAATAAAGCCGTCTACGCAATCTCCATCAGTGTCGTCCTCATTCGTACTGAATAATACGACAGCCACAAACACACAGTGCTTTTGAAATCCTCAATGAACATGCACTGGCAGCTACTCGTATAAGCCACCAAACAATTGCATAGCAGCTTTCCGAGAGTAAACACGTGTGTGACAATACTCTCCTGCAACTCTACACACTTCAGGTGGTGAATTTTCACCTGGAATGTGGAACTTCTCATTAATACAAAGATCAAATTCCACACAGTGATGCACTCACCACAATAACAACTCCGGACTACATGTACGTTATTGACAGCCTCAATCAAATAATGCGAAGACTTTATGAACGAACATTTGAGCAAAGTTATGATCAACAAATGAACGTGCATATGGGTCACACGATCTCCAAAAATACGCCATAAGTATACGAAACACTTTGACAATATACATTTTGAGGTATAGATATGATAAATATAAATAAATATAAATCTACTAAATAGAGGTATGTAATATGTAGCGAACTAGAGTATCCATACAGCAAGTGTTGACTTTCGAAAATTCATACCTTTATACATATATGTTAGAAAAATTTTGCAAGAAGCATTTAAAAACTTCATATTAGTTGTAAAAAATACTTGGAGTTGGTCGAACATCAAGCAGACAATGTTTCTAAACTTATCAATTACATCGTGTTCTCATGACTTGTAACCCGTTTCTTCAACAGAAAAAGAGTAAACTGTGTTTTTTTTGTTGGCTACTGTAAAAATTTTATTTGTTGTACAAAGAAAATTTGGAGCTGGATACAATAAAAAATGTCATTTGAACTCAAGTGGCAAGTACATAGATGATTTTTTCAATAGGTTTTAACAAGTCCAGGCCAAGACTGAGTAATACACGTGCCAGTGAAGAAAACGTAGCATCCGCAAACAAAGCCTTTCCACCTCAGAAAAAGTCATTAAGATAAGCACCATTAAAGCACATATAACGAGCATTATTTTATTAAGTGTTTCTAGTATAACTTTTTAAGAAGTAATTAAATACCATATTGCACGTTACCTTCCTGAACCCGTATTTCCTCAATGCTAGTTTTCAAGAAAAACATTAACCTTCTAAGAACAACCTTAATACAACTTTAAAAAAGTCAATGAAAGAACAAAAAATTAAAATTTAACGTCATTTACGCAGCACGTTAAATTAAGAGCAAAACACTTTTTAACAAATATTCACAGCCTGGTGTTTAAAAAAAGAAAAGAAATGATTTTTATTACACCCAAAGATTTATGTGACTATAAGTACAATGCATTGCGCTAAAATATCGAATAGACTTGTTTGACCAATTAATACATTTAATGCAACAGTCAAGGACTGGGAGCAGTACTGTTAAAATATACAACATAGATTAGCTTGGCTAACTCAAGTTTTCCAGTACTTTGCCTAATTTAAAACAAAATTATAGAATTTATGATCATTGGCGGATGCAATCTCTATAGCAATGACCTCGTATACTGTTAGTATTGCCTGCAATGACAGGAACTATATAAACCTAACCTTACCGCATACCCAGTGTGAACTTTGATACATAAGTAACTTTTATTCTACACATAGGGTGCGGCAACGTAACTTCCTTTTAGAAAGCACAGAGCTCTGAAAAAAAGGAAATTATGTTGCCGCATCTTGTACTTAATCAAAAATGGACTAGTGTTCATTTGCCTGTACTTTCAACTAGACTAATTATATACCTACACCCACATGAAATGAAGAAACATCGGCTTGAGAAAGAAAGTTTTCACATAGAACCAAGTTTTCAGCTCTCACCTATTTATTAACTTTTGCGATCGTAATCCAAACTCAATTTCTGCTATGCAGGTAAAATGCTGCAGACCGCTTTCTGATTACGACATCTGAGTCCATGCAAGTTGAGCATGATTGCGTAGATCATCTTGCAGGTGTTTCTTAAAGGTCTCAATTGCTTGAAGCTAATCGATATCGCAATAAAAATTGAGAAAACCTTACATTTGCAGCGCATACTTTTCAGTATAGTATGAGAGTGGCGTCGTTTTAAATCTAAGATCGAGAATATAAAGTTTGAAGTTAGAAGTTAAGCAAGAAGCAGGGCGAACTAAAAAAAATTAAACTACCGAAGCTGTTAGTTATCGACATTAATTTTGAAAGTGTTCGTTTCGTTTATAAAACAAACGAAAGCTAAAGAACGCGAAGTATGACGTCAAGGTCCAAAGGTGTTTCAAGATTTATCTTAAGATAAAACAAGAGAGTCAATTAATTTACATCATTTATTAACGCGCAGGCCATCACGTTCTTTTAACTTTATTCACAGTTTCTGTAGCCCGACACTTTTTTTCCAACAGAAAGGAAACAAATATGAAGGGCTGTGTATAGAAAGTGCTGCAAATAAGCTTTGTTAATAATTATTTTCATAAACGCAACCTTTGAGGGCTTGTGTTTGTGGGAACAATTATTAACATTCTGCTGAGCTACAATAATTTACAACGATTTAGTCAAATATTTTTGAATATCATTGGTAAATACTTTTCGAGAAATCTCTTCGGGAAATTATTGCATTAAAATTTAAATGCGAAATTAGTATAGTATGCGAGTTTATTAAATGTGATTTGTCAACATCTATTATCATTAAGAAATGATACAATTTCAAGCTCAATGGAGAATATTCCAGGGAAACTCTTTCATTTACTGACCTCATAGAAACAATAAAAGAATGAAACAATGGTAGAGTGTATTAATTCTTACGTCATTTCTACAAATAAAAGTGGCAACCCAAGACAGATCTTTTACGTACGTTATTTTTATTTTGCTCTCAAAATAATCATTATTGTTTTACTTCATTGAAGAATCAACAGAAATATAACAACATGATCAAGAAAATAAAATTTCGACATCATGAATCATTGATAAAAATTAATCCTCTAAGGTTTTTGAGAAATTTTATCCACGATTGGTTTTTTAAAACTACGCAATTGTATAGAATTTTATTTCGCAGGTTGCATAAAACTTTCTACAATGGCAGTAACAATAAACAGCGAAAAATGGTGCTTTTAACATACGGGTATAATTAACAACTTTAAGATTCTTCTTTAATGAATGGAATAACTTTAGATTTTTCCTAACCGTTAATTAAGGAGGAAATAAATAATAAATATAATCAATTTAAGCTACTTAATACTAGTAATTTTACAATTAAATAAAACATACAATTGATAATGAATGAAATCTTAATCCACGAACAAGCTAAACTCAAACTAATAAAACGGCTTGCTTGAGACAGTACAGGCCGATCTAGTATGAACGAAATAAATTGAACTACTTATGTTCAGCCGGCCGCAATTGCACGGAACCAAACGTTTAACGAACAATATCTATGTTTATCCTTCTATCTCTATCTTCCTATGCATATCTACATCATCCGATCCCTATCTACGTATGTCCTTATGCATATCTACCTCTTCCTATGCTAAACTGACGTGTGTATGATGCCACCAAAGAGGTTAGGTGTGATGAAAAAATAGACGTGTTATTTAAGAATAAACTAATGTTACAGATCCAAGTTCTCAAATGTTTCAACGTTTCCTACTATGCAGCACTGTTTAGTCTCTTCCCTGCCGATTGCAGGGCACAAGAAAAGTTTAAACGAGGGCAACTAATCAAATGAACGAAGCAAACGAACTTGCGTAAAAGAAAGTCGGATTCATTCACTGACAAGCAAATGTCACAGTAACAACGTTTCGAGATCATTTCTCTCATCGATGAAGAAGTGCCAGCTTTAAAAAATTGTAACATATAGAACGCTGCATAAATTCTCCAATCTAGGCCATAGGCTCATAGATTCTCAATTCATTTGCAAAACGAAACTTGTTCAACAAACCTAATGTTATCTTACCACAATATTGTTGCTTCCACGTACATTTTGTTCCAATATTTGCATGTGTTTGCTCACAACTTGCGAGTTTTTCGCAAAAAAAGTATATCAAACTACTCGTGAAAACCCCCTTTTCCTTCACACATAATATCGTAACTACTTTCTAATACATGATGGTTTCAACACTAATGAATTTTTTTCATTGCCTTCGCTACCAGCGAGTCACACAGTCCAATATGATGCAATAACTTTAACTGATGATCACCGACGGGCAAATTATCCGAAGGCAAATTAACTTCCCGGCTCTGAAAGCGGCATAAGCAACAAGTAGGGCAAAGTCAGTCGTTGATGTACATCGCTAGGCCTGCAAGATACTATGGACATCAGCTTTTACCTCATATATGCATTTATTACGCACGTAACCAAAACTGCTTGATTTACACAATAATATGCTGCAGTGCTGAACATCTCTCGCTCGAGAATTAACGAACCTGATAGAGCGGGCTGTCAGCAGCAGTTCAAAGTTAACCGTTCATGGTCACATTAATAAACACAGTGTGTGTCGTGTGGTTACAAAAAATCAGAAAGTATGTTTTTGTCCCCAAACAACCAAAAAACACTTAAGAAACAAGGAACCTAAGAAACTAACTAGTTTGTGATGCACTAGATGTATCATTCTTCCTCTTACCAGAATGACGAGGATACAACCAAGTAGGCGAGGTAAAAAAAATTCACGTCAATTCACATGGAAAATCACGAACGGGTTTAGGAAAAAAGTAAGTAAAACTTCAAGTAACATTGAAGTACCCGTTTTTAATAAAACGGGAGCCGGATCAGTGTCGCCTCGCTATTCCCACTGTATAATAATACAGTTTGTTGCTTGCTTGGTCCATCTCTCTGCCACGCTCTTGAGGATTTAGATAAGAGAAAATTCGGTAGGGTATACATGTACTGTACGCGTTGTACGTATCAGGTTCGACAGAAGCAAATGGACGCACCAGCCGTCTAACTCTGCGCAACTATGAGCATCAACCACCCAATTCACTTCAATAAAAACCAAGCACACTTTTTAACACGTTAAGTGCGGTTGCCTAGCCGGTGCAAATCTTTACTTGGTAAATACAGTTACTAGAAAGCTTTGAAAATATTAGAGAACCTAACCTGAGTGACCCATCGGTGGGTCACTTCGCACTTAACGTGTTAATAATTGCCTTCCATGGTTATGTTTTCATTGTTTAAATAAAGCCGCTTAGTGGGCTAAAATTATCCTGCAAGACCAATAACAGTCACAATTCTGTGTTTTTCCCTTTTTATCGCATATGGATGGATTTTGAATGAATCGAGCAAGGCGTGCAGCAAGTACATGAAATTAATTGAAAATATGACTTAACAAATGCACAAAATTATAATTATTTTGCATGAGTCGAAAAAAAAGTTTTGGGAAATCAAGAATCAATTGAGCAGAGAGAAGGAGAGAGACCCTTAAATAAAATTATGATAAATCACCTTACCCTAAACTTGCACAGCAATTTAAGATATAAAACGAGTCATCCATCACTAATCTTTATTTCTGAACGCATTTCCTGCGATGAGATCCACCGGGTGCTCCCCTCATGCTTTCATTTGTTCCATTGTGACCCATCAGTAGATTCTTGAGAATAAAATATACGTGAAAAAAAGGAATTTATGCTTGGTAAGCGTTGTTTTAGGTTATCGAGCATTGCTACCAAAAGGTTCAATTATTTCGTTAATACCAAAGGTCATAGCAGAAAATGCATTAACCAATACATATTTGCGTTAACACGTTGGCTCCAATTGCCTGATTGGTGTAAAACTTCACTTTGTACGCATAGTCACTAGAAGGATCTGAAAAAAATACAGAACCTAACCTAAGTGGTACACATACGTGCCACTTCGGAGTCAAAGTGTTAATGGGGACTATAGCTTGAAAATAAACAAACTAAAAAAGATAAAAAAACAAGCGGGAGAGAATAATTCGTAGTTACGTTTATTAAAGTTCAACCTCTAGTATTTCCTTGAACTGAAGTAAATATTAACATTATAGAAAAAACAGGCGAACCTATTGCTCTTGAGATGGCCTGGAAAAATGTCCAAAATTATTACCGGGTGCGACTAATAAATAACCCGTTTTATTTGGAGCGTTGTGTGGCTAGGTTGTCACTCTCGAACTGGTAAAAATTGAATCAGGCCATACGTAGTGTCTCTACTGTCGGCAGGTGTAATCATGGCAATAACAGTAAAGTTTAAATTCCCAAATATATGAAAAAGGTACATAGTATTGATGACAATTCACGCCGGACACCTTAATTGCGATATTGCAAAGTGGCTTAACCCTTTCACGACCAAATTATTTTAATACAAATCAAAATATTGCGTAAATTACCACTCATCTCTACTAATCGCTATATAATTTTGCCGTAATTGTGAAAGAAACATTTAGAAATGAGACTAAAGGGAATGATTTTTAAAGTTTGTTTGGGACATATTAACCCAACGGTAGCGAAAGGGTTAAAGCGGACGACAGTTTTGTCAAGAAGATTCGATGCGAATTAATTTCTTCTAACCACAGCTTGCATAGAAGCGACAGCTGCCAGGCAAGATCATTCAAGAAGGTGTGACTGCACAAGGGACGCTGAGTTCATCACGCTCTCCTGATATCTTCCCTTTCGACTCTCCCAACCTCAATCCAATGGACTTTTTTTCTATGGGTTGAAGTCGAACAGAACACCAACCGAACCCCACGCATAAACAAGGACGAACTGATTGAGCTCACCGAAAGTGTTTTTCACCAGTCTTTCAAGAGAGGTCGTCAAGAAGAGCTGCAATATCGTATCGAGGCTGAGGGCGGCTTGATCGAATAAGTGGTCAGACCATCTAGAAAAAAGATTATACAGTTTTTCAATGAATCAATTTTTCTTTGATTACGAGCATTTTTATTGAGACCAAAAAATCTGTTTATTTATTTGTCGCACATTGTACAGAGGGCCTTGTTTCAGTTACATTTCCCTGCATCCACGGCGTTTTATGACCTAAATGCAAGATCGTCCACGCCAGTACGGCTGCTACGCGGGACGCTTCCGTACCAGCAGCCGTGCACAGACTATCCTCGATGACTAGCCTATAGAAACAATTATTATCAAGTCATAAAAAAGGAGTCTATTCTGCAAAGCCGAATTAAGCCGACCAAGGAAACAATAAATTCTAATGAGTACATAGTTGAAAAAAGAAGAGCAAGTCAATATTGTATTACACTAGAGGAATTAATGCAAGTAATATACATGTTTTTGTTCCATACCAAATTGTTCCATACCAAATTGTTCTATATGTTCGCGTGGACTTGGACACTTTATGGAATAAACTCAGACAACTTTTGGATGTCATGCAGCTGTACGTTCAACATTACTTCTGTTGAAATTTGTTTAGGTTTATCCCCCATACGACAGCGGAGGAATCTCTTTTGAATTACGTGGTCTTTCTATCAAGCACAGCAGGTGCTCAGTTATTAGATCTGGCGGTGTGAAGCTAGATGGTCTACACTATTTTTGTGCCTTAGATACCAATTTTGCTCAACATGAGCTTTCTCTGCACATTCCCACCTCATGAAAGAAACTCTCGAGAAAAGATTCCTCTCTGGATTGGGATGGACTTGCTCTCCAACAATCCGTACAATTGACAATACGATGCATGGTAGCAATTGAGTGAAGAAATCCCAACGATATGACTGCTTCAAACTATGACTAACACTCATTCGTCCATAATTGTGCGAACGGCGCAAACAGGAGATTGATGGCTGCTTTTTTTAACCTTCAGACGATAACTAGCCCTGCAGAAGGGAAAAGTGAAGAACTAGTTTTGCTGAAGCAGATTCAACCCTTGAAAGTTTCAGAATAGATGCAGCTCTTGTAAGCATTTGTAGGAAAAAACAATGGTTTCAGAGTGGTTGATCGTACATTATATTGGACTTAATGATGCTCTCGACATTTTCTTTGGCAATTTTAGCTTTACCGTGTCAGTTGCAGGTTACTCTAGAATCCAGAGTTTTTTCCTATCCACAGTGAGTGTTGGGTTTTGTTGGTTTCTTTCGATAGGAGTGAAATTTTTTCGGTAATTACTCACTTTAGCCGAGCGTTTACTCGAGATGTGAATTTGGCCGAGCTCAGTGATTCAGGAGCTATTGAAAAACCAATGAGCATAGCAGTTTTTGTGCCGTTAGCTCGTCTAAGCGAACTTTTACGATCCAAGTCTCCGAGGAACTTCTCATGAGCTCAATTAGTGCTCTAGTCTGAAGAATGGACACGTGTAAATTCGTAATAGCTATGGTAAATTTACTCTTTTAAATTAAACAAAATTTTCACAAAATGTCGAGGTACATTTCAATTCACCGGAGCACTAGAAAATATTGAAACAAACAGTCGAGTGTTTCAATTATTCTGTACAGTTTCTTCATTTGGGCTCAGCAGACGGCAAGAAGAGAAACTGACCATCAGGGCGGAGAGTCGCCCGTGTTTTATGTACGCCTTAAGAAGAAAAGTAAAACTAGAATCACCAGCCAGTATTGCACTTTGGAGGAACGAAGATTGAAGGAACAAGTTGTCCATTATGGGTTGTGACTTTACCCTTATTGCCAAAAGACTTCGCAACGCATGAAAGCCAAGACAATATTTTACAATTTATAATTTGTATCAATAAAAACATTGATTCCAAGTATTGTTCAGCACTCTGTATTTATTTTTCCATTCCAGCATATTTAGAAATTTCGTCTTGTTTTTCTTTTTCTTGTGGTATACATCCCAGTTTACAGCAGAACTGATAAGTAGTGTTAAAAAACTAACTATTGGAAACCGTTTCTCTCATCTATGATTGGAGCACATACCAAAATAGATTACTTTTATGCTTAGTCTTCCCTTACTTCTAACTATCGACGCTTGGAAAATATTCCTGATAACTTGGTTGATATGTCTGGTGTGTCTTAGTGAATTAATTTATTGCCAAAAGTGAAGGTAAAGAACAATTTTGTGGTAAATGACAGCATTGGCCGCATTTTTTTCCTTCTGCATAAAATGTTGTAGAATTTAAAATTGCCATACAATCTGAAATTACATACGGAGAAGATTACCCGTACTTCTGCGCCCTGGGCATGATAACCAAAATTGTGATTTACTAATATTATTAAATCAAAAATTTTCAATTTCATTCGTTGGTACACAGTCCTGGGTCTGATGTAGATTATTCCCCCCAATTTAAAAACACCAAATGAAAATTCAGTAAACAAGTCACATTTTAATTCTACATGATGAATGAGAAGAGGTTCTTACTCCCAGAAATAGAGGCTTTCATTCCTTTCACTTTTGTGGTCTCGTTATTTACGTACAAGCGCCAGAATTACTTACTTCTATTACACGCTAGCTGGCTCTCGAGATAAACATTCAGCCGACATGAAGTTAGATCCCGCACTCACGAGACTCGCTTGCTTTTGCCTTAATGAGCTTTTGCCCACTAGCTCAGCAGGAAAATAATTCTGAAACCACAGAAGTAACCGAATTTTTTATAAGTCACGTATCGAGAACTCTGATGTGCCTTATCGTCGCACATGACAGTGGCTCGTAATTATTCACTCCTCTAATCTTTATAAGTCTTATTATTTTATACATTATAATTCTTAATACGCTTAATATCCAGAATCCTTATACGTCAAATGCATACAACGCTTATTTGTCTTATCGTTCTAAGCGATACTATTATTTTTTGAAATTGGCATTACTAGTTCTATAATTTATCAATTGATGTGAAACGAAAAGATCCAACGGAATTAGTGATCTTTACACTATGAAATTATTGGCATAATTAGGTACATTCCAACAAATTTTCAATGCTCGGAGAACAGTCAATGCAATTTTTTTGTTCGTATTAACAGCAGGTATTCGTCCAAATTAGAAAGTAAACATTCAAGTATGCAATATCCCACTTGAAGAATTTCCTGCTAAGAGAGCCACCGGTTAGGTTAGATGTCAATTTTACAGAGCCTTCTAGTGACTGCGTGCACAAAATGAAGATTTGCAGCGGTTAGGCATTCGCAGGAAACGTGTTGAGATTGTTAAACTAAAAATGTTCCACGATAGAATGTCAATATTTAAAAACACACCGATGCGATAAAATAGGCCCAATAAATGAATTCCTACCTCTCATTTTACTACGAAATGCAGCAATAATCCTACGGCTCGTTTATCACAGACAGGATCAAGTGTTTTTTGCTGCTTTTCTTTAACGCTGCGTTAAAATAGAATGAGGCTATAGGAACGATTTTATTGGAAGGTCCAGAATTTTTAGTAGAGTTTATTTTTCACCAATGAAATATTTAACTCAAGCTGTACACGAACGTGTGTAATTCTAGGCGCAAGATTATCGTTCATTAAGAAAGCAAATCTAAGCAAATCGTACCAAATCAAATGATTTTCTCAGATTATAAAATTAATGATCGTACATTTCTAATTTTATGGTGCTGAAGGGGGTTACGTTACTCCTAAGATTAACCTGAGGAGGGAGGATAGAGGCTCTTTTTTTCGTTGGACGATTTATTAACAAGGTCAGAACTTCAATATAAACTTAACACATTTTCCTGCGAAGTGACCCACCGGTGGTCACTTAGGTTAGGTTCTGTAATTTTTTCCAAGTCTTTTAGTGACTATGTGTACAATGTAAAGATTTGCACCGGCTAGGCAATCGTAGGAAACGTAATGCTTATTTCTTAAGTACGAATTAAGACTGAGATTTTGGAAGAAGAACCATAACTGAAGCCTGCCCATACGGCACCTAAGAAATAATTTAGTGAAACAAATAAATAATAATACGATACAAGGAAATAAATACAAAATGTGGATGTTGCAAACAGAAGAATCAAATCAAAATGCAGCAATCCATTGGCCTAAGTTAATTCAGACTTCGATCAGGCAATTATAGTACAAAATTTACCAATTTCCCCATCAATGTATTGATAAAAAGGAAGCACAACAATCGACACGACCATTGGATGAATACAAGAAAAGTTCGCACTGAAAGCGTAACAAAGGCAAGTAGATGAATGTACGGGGCTAAAAATTTAACCCTTTCGCTACCATTGGGTTAATATGTCCCATAAAAAAACTTTAAAAATTATTCCCTTTAGTCTCATATTCTAAATGTTTCGTTCAAAATTACAGTAAAATTACATGGAGATTAGTAAAGATAAGTGGTAATTTACGCAATATTTTGATCAGTATGAAAATAATTTGGTCGTAAAAGGGTTAAAGCGTTGCGGAATAACACAAAGAGACTTTCTCTAACGAATTCGATAGCTGCGATTCAATATGAAACGTTTCGCACTGTTCTGAACAAATCATGCACATATTACTTGCACAAATAAATAAAGCTATCTGAACACATTATTACGAATGAACACATCAATATTGAATTGGTCTTACCCGTCGAAGAGATTGGAAACGTCACAACAGAAATGAACAGTAAGACTATGACGTGTCTTTTGAGAAGGCTTAAGAATAATGGCAGCTACTTTGTCAAGCAATGCACCTCTTTTAGTTAGTGTTGCCACTGAGTTTCGAAAGATTTAAAATCGAAAGTTGTAATGCAACGAGAATTAAGTCTTTATTTCTATTCACTAAAGCATCAAAATGGTCATTGTTATTGCCCTGGAATAAAGCAAGCCTGTCATGCATGGTTATCGCTGTTAACGAATGATTAATCCGATAATAATGATTACGGATTATAATGGGATTAATCCCATTATGATCCGTAACCACAATTTAGAAGAAAAAACTTTTCGCAACAATGTCAAAATATTCAATTTTTGAATGAAAACGTAAGGTATAATAAATGATGATATCATTATCTTTAGAAATAGGAAATCCTGTTTGAGTGATGGTTTATTATTTGCAGACAAAGGGGCTTCTAATTTTTCTCACTTCAAGTAACTTCTTCGCCAATAAGCATTAGTAATAAATGAATTAATTCTCGTTTTCAACCTGATTCTCAGATACAGAGTGCGGCAACATAACATCCTTTTTTCGAAGCGCTTTGCTTTGAAAAAAGGAAGTAATGTTGCCCCACCCTGAATATGCAAATCGTTCTGCAGGTTCTAGGAATGGATAATACGACGTTTAAATAAAGTTAGATCTACATCATCACATTTTGAGATAAATGACTCCAATAAACACGTTACCTTCACTTTGTAGTTTGCTCAATGCATGCATTTTATAGGCCACAAAAATTTCTCGGTTGACAAGAGCTCTGTGCGACTGTAGAGTTTCGTTGATTATTTCCCGGCACCATTGAAGGATATTACTTTGAATTATTACACACTGAATACTTCAGTACGAACTATACATGAACTTGATCGTAGCTTTGATGATACCACACAATATTGACCGTAAATAGAACATTTGTTCTGTTGAATACAAAAGGCTTCTAGCTTCCTGTGATTATAACCCATACAACGAAACTATGCAAACCCAATGTCAAACAAATTAGCAATAATTATATAATTATGTACCATCAAAAATATTGTGGAATTAAAGTGTAATTACAAATTTTGAACAAAGAAAGAGGTGAATGGGATACACGACATTGATAGCTATCAATGTCATAATCTCCTTCACCTCTTTCTATAGTCGTTCACAAGTCATTTTTGGTCTATTATTAAGGTTCATTTGTGTTAGCTAAATGTAGGACATGTATCAGACACTGAATTGTGTCACAACATCGATAATTTGGAAGGAAACTTCTCGCCTGGCGATTCTCAATAAGAAATCATAGAGTTAAAAGAGTAAAAAATTAAAATAATTCTGCGGCATAAATTAGGGAAAAGATTTACTACATTTTTGATGGTTAAGAAGCAATTATGTTTTATAAAACACAGGATTCAATCTAACACCGGTTTAGCGCACAACTGTATAGGTAATAAACTGGCTCAAGATGATAGCTATATTGGATTGTTATAATTAAAACATGTATTTGGATCCTGCATCGGAACCAGCTTCGGTGTCTCAGTCACCGGCACATAGCAACAAAAAATAATGAAGTCATATCTTGTTTCTCCTTTTACGGAAAATCACAACAGCGATAGCAGATATTAACTAACCTAAGAAAATTGGAGCTGTCGTGATTATCTCGGAATTTTTCTTTTTAACACGTTGAGTGCGATTGTCTAGCCGGTGCAAATCTTTACTTTGTACACACAGTCACTAGAAAGCTTTGAAAAAATTACAGAACCTAACCTGAGTGACCCACCGGTGGGTCGTATCGCACTTAACGTGTTAAGAAGTTCATAATTGAGGCTTTTCATTCTGACTGCTTTGAACATACGAAGGTTAGTAGGACGTCTAAGGAGATTTGCTTTCTTAATCCTATTCATTATTCAACGAGAGGATCCTTCGCTTCAGGGTCACGGTTGCAGTGATCGTAGGTTCATGCAGTGAATAATTTCAAAGTCAGGATTATATGTAAAATTCTTATCGAAAATATCCAATGATGAGTTATTAGTCAAAACTTTCAGTGAAAGTTGCATACTTTAACACGTTGACTCCGATTGCTTGATTGGTGTAAAACTTCACTTTGTACGCATAATCACTAGAAGGATCTGAAAAAATTACAGAACCTAACCTAAGTGGTTCACATACGTACCACTTCGGAGTCAACGTGTTAATATACTGTGAGATTTGCATAGTTGAGTTTTGAAGTAACGTCAGTGTGAACCATGAATGAATATTTGCCGAATTAAAACTTAGGTAGAAATGTTAGTGCTGATTCCCCTAATCTTATATCCATGATAGCGGTGCACTGACATAATATTTTTTCCTTTATTTCGTAGTAGGACAACTAATGTAAATAAACTTCCAAAGATATTTTCAAATTCACTCGGAAAATGAACAAGGTTTTGAAACGCAATAGTGCAGCGTCGCTTTCAAGGTTACATTTTGTTTAATGCAACTATGGTAATTGGGTCAAAGACCGAGGCTTTTCCAGTTGCGTTGACGATCATGAGGTTCACGACTGTTTTTTCCCGGTGGAAAATGAAGCAATTCTCGACAGTTCTTTCCGTTCTTCAGAGTTTCCCATGATTTTAACCTGACTCACAGAAATTGCGGGTTTGAAAACTTTCTTAATTTTCCTGAATCATAGCCAGCTCTCAAGACACTTCCGATGCGTTTTCAGTTTCATAAACCGTGGGGTTACTGGGCATTGCTATGACCTTGAAAGATTTCATAATTTTTAGGAAATTACCCAGCTTTAAGAAGTAAAAAAAAGTCTTTACTATCGTTAATGCAGCAAGGAAGTTTTTCTCAGCGTTTAAGGAGCGCCTGAGTTTTTCTAAGATTTTCACGGACTTTC
This sequence comes from Trinorchestia longiramus, assembly GCA_006783055.1. NCBI lineage: Eukaryota > Metazoa > Arthropoda > Malacostraca > Amphipoda > Talitridae > Trinorchestia > Trinorchestia longiramus. Next base: position 284,431 of record VCRD01000373.1, read on the forward strand.
TAGCTTTCATGAAGCACACAAGAATCCTTCAAGGGTTCGAGAGAAATTCCCGAATGCGCAACAATTATAGTAGCACGCACATGTATGACAGGTACTAGAAAAATATTCACGGAACCAAAGTTTACGGCATCAGTTAACAATGAAAACTGTTGGTACACATCTGAAAAATAACAAAGAATATTCTCCTGATAAATTGTCCACAATATATAAATTTGTCTTGAGCTCGAGTTACTGAACGCATGCAATATCACAATCCGATAATTTCTGGTGCGGATAGAACACAAAACTGAAGACGAGATTTACTAATTCTCATTGCTAGAGTTCGTGCGTGACTCGTACAAGTGTTCACATAGAGAGGTTGTGGATGCTAACATACATTTCAGATCGCCCATACCGTTCATGTTAAAAAGTTTTTTTACAGTGTATTCTGACATATTAGTCTGAGAGAACCATTCAGTTAGAAAAAAATAAGTCATCTGAAATATTTCTAGAAAAATTCGAAGAGCTGCAACCATGCACCAAGCGTATGAGAGAGCAAATTAATTTGTCCGTTTCTGACAACAGTTTCGTTCCCAAATTATTACGTATAATAAACCATACATATATTGTCGATAATTACTTTTAGAAATATTATTTATATTTACAATCATGTTTTAAGCAGTTTACATTCAATATTGATTCATGTAACGTACATGCAAACACACGTACTTTCGCTGACACATGCCCAACAAATCTTATAATCACATACACAAAGATATTACTTATTCGAAAAGCTGTTACTTTAGAAAAACAAGAAACTTGTACGTGGAAATTCACCTCTTACGCAGTTCAGTGTGAACATTAAACAGTAATTCAATTGTATGCGATATGCATACAAATTACGAGTACTCATATGCACAAATACGTCTCGTATATGCCGACAACAGCGCACGAGTATTTGACTGCTTACAAACACTTTTACGTATACTAAAATAGCAGATGATTTTGCAACTATGAAAACTCGCACCAGCTGGAAACTCGCACCAGCTGGAAACTCGCACCAGCTGGAAACTCGCACCAGCTGAAAACTCGCACCAGCAGAAAACTCGCAACAGCTGAAAACTCGCACCAGCTGGAAACTCGTACCAGCTGGAAACTCGCACCAGCTGGAAACTCGTACCAGCTGGAAACTCGCACCAGCTGGAAACTTACACCAGCTGGAGATTCGCAGGAAATTTGTTTAAACTCGTCTGAACACTCGCACCAGCTGGAAACTCGCTGAAACTCGTCGGAAAACTCGCACCAGCTGGAAACTTGCTGAAACTCGTCGGAAAACTCGCACCAGCCGGAAACTCGTCTGAAAACTCGCACCAGCTGGAAACTCGTCTGAAAACTCGCACCAGCTGGAAACTCGCACCAGCTGGAAACTCGCACCAGCTGGAAACTCGTCTGAAAACTTGCACCAGCTTCAAGTTACCACACAGTGTGTGAACGAACGATGGCGATATTTGACGGATTGCAGAGGAAGCCACGAGGTTGTTGTCAGAGGGAGGCTGGTATGCACCGAAGCTTTTAAGAAGGAGCAATGATCGAAAACATTCAAGAATGCTCATCAAAACATCTTTACAGAACAGATTCCATTTAAGGAATTGAAGATCTCTGAACCCTACATGAGGACAATTGCACAAGGAAATAGGAAACTATGCCCGAAGAATGCAGTCAGTTCATGACCTAAAAAATAAAGGGACACTCGAGAACATGTTAGAAAGTTGCTTGCTAAACTTGAGCATTTCTTGACGCCTGAGATTTTTTCCTAATGAGACATTTTACCAGAATTACGCATCCGAGCAGCACAAGGTATATGTGCAATTAGTACAACAGGTATTCTTGAGGATATGATATAATCTAACTCATTTATTCCTAGGTAATTTAGATGTCACACACTTTTTTCATGCACCCTGAAAGCCGATTCTCCATGGATGGAAATGTGAAGACAAGGATTGAGAGGATTGCCATAAGCCATAAAAACAAGTCATAGGATACAGAAAGATCCTTCTCTTTTCGCAACTGTTTTTCAAGCGCATTGCTACATTTATTTGGTAAGGTAACTTACCGAAAACCTTATTGATCATTCCCGCATAGAAAGCGATTAAAAAATTGAATACGAATTTTTGCACAACGTAAAAACGAAATCTATAACCAAGATCTACCAATTTCTTAGCGAGTGGAAAAAGTTCAGTTCGGTTTACGACAGAATCGTTTCTTAGAATTTTTGGGTCACAGAAAAAAATTACTTTCGGACCCGAAAACAATCGATGCTTACTGATACGATACGCGGGTTAACACGTTGACTCCGACTGCCTGATTGGTGTAAAACTTCACTTTGTATGCATAGTCACTAGAAGGATCTGAAAAAATTACAGAACCTAACCTAAGTGGTACACATACGTACCACTTCGGAGTCAACGTGTTAAAACATGTATGCACCAATTTAGCATCACTTGCGTTGACTGTTCCTATAGTGTTATTGTGTGCCCGGGGCTTGTGTCATTCAGGTTTTGACTGCTTCAGTGATCAGTGACTGACCAATCGCAGGCGTGCATTGCATGGTCAACAATTCTGAACGCATCTCGAACAAATATTGCGCTGTGTTGCGATCAGTTTTTCTTTAGCATTTTTGCCAAATTTTGAGGAAAGAGGCAATAAGCTGACGATCAAAGAACTGCAGGACCTACAGCCAAAGCAGGCAGTTGAGAAAAAGTTTTCAGGGGAGGAGCTATGACAGGACACCCCTTCAACGTAAATAAAAAAGTGTAAATCTTAAGACGAAGCGCTTGATTTTGTTGGAAAAAACACATCGTAAAGGGCAATTACAGCTCGTGCCTTGAACTTTTTTGCGATAATATCTCGCTATAAGATAATGTTTCAAGAAAATAGAGGCAAATTTCGCTTGGCAGATTTCAAGTGATACAGAAAATCAAGTGATACAGAAAATCAAGTGATACAGAAAATCAAGTGATACAGAAAATCAAGTGATACAGAAAATCAAGTGATACAGAGAATCAAGTGAGACAGAGAATCAAGTGAGACAGAAAATCAAGTGATACAGAAAATCAAGTGATACAGAAAATCAAGTGATACAGAAAATCAAGTGATACAGAAAATCAAGTGATACAGAGAATCAAGTGAGACAGAGAATCAAGTGAGACAGAGAATCAAGTGAGACAGAAAATCAAGTGATACAGAAAATCAAGTGATACAGAAAATCAAGTGATACAGAGAATCAAGTGAGACAGAGAATCAAGTGAGACAGAGAATCAAGTGAGACAGAGAATCAAGTGAGACAGAAAATCAAGTGAGACAGAAAATCAAGTGAGACAGAAAATCAAGTGATACAGAAAATCAAGTGATACAGAAAATCAAGTGAGACAGAAAATCAAGTGAGACAGAAAATCAAGTGATACAGAAAATCAAGTGATACAGAAAATCAAGTGAGACAGAGAATCAATTGAGACAGAGAATCAATTGAGACAGAGAATCAAGTGACACAGACAATCAAGTGACACAGAGAATCAAGTGAGTTGAAGCAGTCAAGTGCCAATAAACGTTCAAGACAAGAAAATTTCCTAAAAATTCTCATGGAAGAAAACTCTCTTTCTAACCTCACCCTGCCCCTCCTACCCACTCTTCTCGCTGTCTTCCTTACCACAAAAAATCTTTATTAACGCTTTGTATGATAGTGAAGTTAATCATACTTCATGTCAACTTATTTTGATAAATTCTGCAATGGGAAATTCATTTCTATATATTCATTTCTATAATTCATTTCTATATATTCATTTCTATATATTCATTTCTATAATTCATTTCTATATATTTGAATGCATTTAAAATCCATGAAATCATTTCAATATATTCGTCATTTACAGAAATCAATTTTTTTATTTTTTATTTCTCATAGGCCAATCTGAAAACAAATACAAAATTTCGGAATACATTATGTACTTTGGAAGCAATTAATTCCGTAAACAGAGGCTTCACTGAAGTGTTAACCCTTGTCCGTGTTTTGCAGGTCGTCTGGTGATTGCGCCACATAGAAAGATTGTTCTGATTACTTCTGAAGCTTAATAAACATTTACCAAAATACCCTGAAACAATAGTTTATACATTGTTAGGCTCAGAATTAGATTCGCTGAACGTGAACAAATTTATATTTCATGTTCATTAAGTGTACATACTTAACCTCCGTGTTATCCAGTAGAGATCTAAAACTTGACAAATTATATACAATTTCTAAAGGTCACTGATCAACGAATATCAAAGGAAATTATTGAGTGTTTTAATGCAAAGGCATGAGTAAATTTTTGACACCTAATGACTTGATCATACTCGACATAATTTACGTTCAGATCTGGCTTTCGAATAAAGGGGTGTGCATATGTGCGAGTGTTTTAATTAAAGCTCCGTATTTCTCGCTTCGTTTTTTGTATTTCTTTTAGATACACTGCCTTTTGCTGCCTTTAGTTGGACAAAATGAGACAAAAAGAATATTTATATATATATATATATATAT
>VCRD01000373.1:289062-316540 GCA_006783055.1 Trinorchestia longiramus
TATATATATATATATATATATATATATATATATATGAATGTGTGTAATGCCTCATCTAGTCAAAATGTCAACTAACCTCGTAATCCCTACATCAAAATTCGATTCCAGATCAACAGGAACTTGACGCATTCAAGCATTTTAAAAAATAAAAATAGCGTAACAGATTTATTCTAAAGAAAGAAACATCGCAGTAAATACTCCCAAGCAATTACTTTCGGGTCCTAGGAAAATTATTTCCTTAAATGCTAGAAATATCCTTTCGCCAGCAAGTAATTGCAGAGCTATGCAATGTCCCCTACGATCAAGCAGTATCAGGCACAGAGAAGTACAGCATCACATTGCTTAAATGGTGCGAAATTATAGCTCAGTGATAGGAGGCCACCATTACTGGAAAACAGCCCACGATAAAAACAATGACTCCATGTAATCTCAAACGCTTCATAAAATTGTAGGGTTCGCATTGCAAGTCTTAATTGTGTGGAACGAACACCAAGTTTAATAAAAGGCGAGAACAAAACACGGGGATTTTACCCGTAACTGCACGTCAGCGCTCCTGTGTGCGCAAGATCCTTGAACTGCGGTGTGACACCTTGAAAATCTGACCGCAAGGACTTACTTAATCTTTCGTTAGTCATCTTGAAGGTTTTACTGCACAGCAGGAGTCACGGAGATACAGTCGTAGCCGAGTTTATGGCTAGCTCCAAGGAAATGGAATTGCTGCCGCAATAGCAATCCCGTAATAAGCACCAGCAAAACTTCACATCGTAAGATCTCAAGTTTATTCAAGAAGTACAAGCCGAAGCAATAATTTTCTAACAGCATCATTAATCATAAAAGGGAAAGTTAAAATAATTTTGCTTCATTCGACTAGAGTCGGAAACGATCATTTTATACCAAATAAATGAGAAAATTCTTCGGATGTCCCATAATATAGAGAAAAATATACTTGAATACGAAATCCAAAACTTGAACAAGGTTTGTACATCTGTCAAATTTCATCAACATCAAAATATTACTAGTGATTAACAACCAACAGCTGTTAACTCACTTGCGTTTTTTTGTAACACAGTCCATGGAAAGTTGTGAAATTCAATAAAGAGTAAATTCTTTTCGGGATTATAAATTGCAATAATGCTCACGAGGATTTTTTTTCAACAGAATTGATCTCACAGAACTAGGAAATTTGCAAACAAGTATTTAATTTTCAGCACACTCTTGTCTATAAAGCACAATTAAGGCACCCGTTTGATTTTCGAAGAAAACGAAACAGGCAAATATATCAGATCGAATGCAGTGCTTGTTGTAACATCACAACTTAACATAATTTCTTTAGATTCTATCATGTAAATTGATTGAGTACTGGTCATGCAACTTGGGCATGTGGGAGCTTCACTAACCTGCAGCCGAGTCACAAGCAGCCTGACCAACCATGGAAAATGAACGAGATCAGAATTATGGACAATATTTCAATATTTTTCTATTTAAAAATTATATGAACGATCATATTTGACACGAATACATCTTCTAGTGATGTGGCCAAATTTTAGTTTGCATTTCTCGATTAGGTTCACAAGTTGAGTAACAATTAACAAAAATTAAAATAAATAACACAATACAAGTATGGCGTAGTAGTTATATTCATTTTTCGCTGAATGTCTTATTGAATAAGGCGTAAAGTTAACAAGTCATCTACACGTTGGATGGTAATTATTTGGGGTCGCTCTATAATAGAAAGGTACGTTTTCCACGTCAACTCATGGTGAACTTAATCAACAAATTAAAATTAAGCTGTATAGAGGCACATCAAAGTTTTATTAGCAGGTATGGCACAGTGGTGAAATAGGCACTCTTCATTACGCTTTATTACTTGAATAGTATTTATTGTATTTATTTTATCTTTAATGGAAACAGACGGTATTTTCTTTCTCCTTGACACTATTACCCAGTCAAAAAAAGATATATGATAAAATTATCTATGTGATAGAAACAGCTTAGCATCTCTCCGTGTGAAGAAAGTAAGTTTAGAAAGATCAGAAATGAAAAGGCAGTTTATGAGGTCATCCCCTGAAGCGTTTTCAAAAATTCTGAATTAATTAAAAAAGTCCATTGACAACACTTGTGCATTTACAGTACATGCGCGAGAAACATGACTATATAAATTTTTAGATCATTTCTTCTTCTTCCAAAAATTCCTTCATTTAATTTCTGTGAAGGAAAAAGTTAAGCTTCTGAAGCGGAAGGTCACAGTAGTCTAATTATGAGTCCTGTGCCGCCTTATAACTATTGCAGCAATCATCCTTGAAAATATATTTTCTGTTCTAACGAACAATTTTTCATCGCCTTTACTGATTATTATGACGAAAGCCATAATCATAATCAAATATCGAGCCACTGGACATTCTTTGGATGAAGAGACAGTTGTAGGTAAACTTGGTTAAAAAAAATCGTTAAGATCGGTACGAAAGTCCATATACCGATCATAAATGACCACCACAACTAATAAGAAACGGCTATTTATCAGTTCGTACTTGTTTTCTTACAAAATTACACTCCACATGAGCCTATTTAGAAAATAATATCCAGCAAGTCCAGAGTCTACCGAAAGAAAATTTTCATCTTTAATTCATGTGAATTTTGTCTTGCTCATTCCGCCCACCACCGCGAAATCCTTTGGTTCCCCACACCTCTTTGGACCGACCAACCATCGATGAGTTTATTAAGGCCAGCCGATAATTCGTTCCCAAAGTTCTACGAACATTTTTAAGGCCTTTAAAACATTCATATATTCTGGGGCTTCCACAGAAAGCAATTTCTTGAGCTTAATTAAAGTGAAGACTGCATCCTGGGCTGAAAACAAGAAAAGTTAGGAGTATAATAATTGATGAAAATTAATTTTACATGCTATTGATTTATTGTAAATTTTAGTTCACACCATTCGCTTCTATGTACATGCCCTGCTAATCCTTATGCATTCTTGTATACTCTGAGTGAGAAAAATGTTGATAACAATAATTGTAAGGAGACTACTCGTATTTATAATGTTCAAGCAAATGCCTAAAATTAAAAGCATGAATCTTCGAAGCAGTATCTCACACAGCTCTGCGATTTCTGAAACCTAGCAATTCAGATCTCGTTAAGCTCTAAGCGCATGCATGACCCGCACCATTAAACACAAACGTCTTTTTTCTGCTCCATTTAATAGCTCACGCAGGAACTATAGTATATGCCTTGGTCTTGGGCCATGAAATTGTCTCGGCGACAATGATGTGACGATACCGACCATATTTGCGCGAATTGCTCATCACGGCTTCGCAAGGATAGAATTCAGGAGCGGTGATGCGACCATCTCACAGAAAGCCTTGCGTCCCATGCCAAGCATTTGTCTCTGCCACCTCCGGACTTGCAAGCCGGGCGCCTTCACAACAACCCTGACGACAGCCTCGCTCTCACTGTGGCCCTGCATCTCCAATCTTACAATAACTTTGGAAGGCCCCCAAAGGAACTCACAGAGGATGGCATTGTGGATAATAGAATACAGATGGAAAGGAATAATAGTCCAATTGTGACACAAAATAGTGAGGGATGAGAATGATCCACTGAAAAATTCATGTACTTGTAACAAAAAACGCTTGAAACATAATTCCAGCATTGATTTAGTGAATACACGCAAGGGGTTCATTAAAATTGATCTTGTTCAGTACTACACTGCACTGTACTGAAGGCTTGCGGCCACACACTGGCGTTTTGACCCCCACTGCTACAATTTGGAAGATTAATTGCTCGCTTACTGAGAACAACCAACTCTTTTCGAGGATCAGATGCCATTGTAATTCATGATGCAAATCACCATGCTATTATTATAAACCAAACATAAATTTATAAACAAAAACTAAAAACACAAGAAAATAAGTTGTCATTCGTAAAAATGACTAGGTATATAGCTCAGCACAATGAAGGTATAGACAACATACATGATCATGCTAACTAAACAAGACTTCGCAGAGGAAATAATGCTTGGTACAGTAATAAATGCATTTTTTATTCACTTTATCTGTTTCTTAGATAAAAGAAGAGTACGGACATGTGCGTGTGCAAGTGTTGCTGTGTGTGGGACGAAGCACTGACATGGATGGATAATTTTTTCTTCAGTAACACAACACCTTCATGTATGATAGTACACCAACGTGAACACAAGCATCACTGGTTACTTTTATCGCATCAATTTTGGATGGCGGCATCGTGCAAATAATTTTGATGCTTGTTAGTAATGGTGTCGGTCATTTTCAGAAAATCGTTACCGATAAAGAATAAAACATTTTATCATGGTACAGACAGTCATCGGATTCGGCTACTTTCGACATGAGTTTGGCTAACGTTTTGGTAGTAGCACTTTTCAGTGTTTTTTTAAAGGGCCTTTGATATAACCTATCATCCAAGATATCGGTATCGGTGTAAATTCAAAACAGAAGATGAACATCGATGTCTGCAGAAAATATTGACGGTGGTAGATCTCTATTGAGGAGACAAAGCTTGCTTGCAAATTGGGTACCCAGAAATTTCTATCTGCTTCCAGTTCAAAAGAGTCCAGTGCAGTGAAGGAAAAAATAGGAAATAATTTACATCCTTTATTAAAAAGGATGTAAATTGATTGTAGGTAGCAGAACAAGCGATTAACTCTCGTATAAATGAAAAAGGAACAATTCCTTTAGAAGGCTTAATATCTTAACCCTTCCAGGCTCATACTTTTGAGGCAGAAAAATGTGTAACATGCTTACGAATTTATAGATTCATAGGGATATCTCCTTACATTTATGATGGTGGTACAAATTTTTCAGCTGTTGTTCAGCATAGGAACTCAATTTTAAAAAGTGGGATGTTTTTCTTCGGAGATATTAAATATGTACCCTCAGGCTTGTAAGGAATAATCTTCATGATAATTCAATAGAATACCATTAGTTTATGCACTGCTATCGTGATGATTACTCGACCTCGAAAGCGAGAGAACTGAAAAGTCTCTGATTCTGTGGCAATAACCCCCTCCGACAAAAAAAGGGATGGAAACTGTCGAGCATAACATTTATGGAGCGAAAGCACAGAGGTTATTGCGCAAAGAGAACTGACGAGGGATTTTAGCGGATTTGTCGCTGGCCTCAGAGGCTTTGAAGAAGGAATTATGCCAAGTAGTTATCATCGTTAGAGAGTTCTGATTTACCGTGAGAGAGAGAGGGGCACCTGAGCCCCAGAGACCGCCAGGAGGGTTTCGCCCGTGTTTGGCCCGCCGAGGCGGGGTGCTTCCACCACGAAGAGGCCCGGACATCGGAAGCTTTTGCGTCTGATTTACCGTCAGACGAAGTGGCGCACTGATATCAATGTCAAAACAGATATTCAGACCGCTGGTAAAAATGGCTAGTTCCATTAGCAGTTTTCTATGCCAATACAATTATGTTTCTGAAGATTCTTGTCGTGTGCTCTGATTTCCTTTTGACCGATATCATATACTAAACTACTAAACTAGTCAATACTGGTACCAAAAACATTCTTAGCGATAACATAAACATTCTGCAATATTTCTAACAATAATATCTTTATCAGTAGTCACTACCTACAACTAATGTAATGATAGACAATCACCACAGAATCCGTGTTAATTCCGGATACCCTGAGCATAGGAAAAAACGTCATCTAAAGCTTACGTCCACAAATCTCGCTATGCAACAAATACAAATTTCAGAACTGATGTTTGTACTCCCGTGAGTGCTACTAGAAAGATGCGTCGTCGCACAATACATTACTGCCATCATTAATCTTTCTCAAGGGGCAGAAAGAACTAAATATAATACGGCGAAATGGTTTCCAATATTACATTAACACATTCATTGGCTAGCCGGTGCAAATCTTTACTTTGTACATACAGTCACTAGAAAGCTTTGAAAAAATTACAGAACCGAACCAGAGTGACCCACCGGTGGGTCATACCGCAATGAATGTGTTGATTAATTCAATATTCTTAATTAATTTATTTATTAACATATTAATTTATTTATAAATTAATGTGTTAATTAATTTACTTTAGCATGAAAACTTTGCGTTCAAAGTAGTGCACTGAAAAGTGTATAATTCGCACTCAATTGATCGGTGAATGTTCTCAGTATGAAAAAATTAAGTAGCATTTTAACTTATTTGAACAAAATTAGCGTCATTTTCCTCAAGGAAAATTAGGTAATTGTTATATCGCAGGTGTGGGAACGAAGTTTTATCTTTGTCATAGATCTTGCATTTGCAAAAGTCAAATCTAATAAAAGCCCAACACACTTACTTGTTTGCACGGCGAACCGACCACCCGTAACATACATACATGATAATTTCATAGAATATCATCCCCTTTCGAAGAAATTAGTTGAAATCAAATGTTCGTGCAGACAAATTCTCAAGCAAAACATACAAGCATTGCTTTTACAAAATTTGGGCGACGCAAAGTTGTTGATCTTTAATAGCTAAAGACGGCTTTAGTAACAAAACAGCGATTATGAAAACAAAAATCAGCGAGATCCTCGCTCATCAGTACTAGATATCTATATTCAAAATCGCATGTCTTACTAACGTTGTAAAGATGTCACGTAAGAGTTGTGTCTCGGGTCTATTTTTAACTTAAAAATATAAAAATCAGACGGTGCATTCAAAGCCACATTACATTACAATTGTGCAGCTATAAAACAAAACAGTATACTCGTATTACCATACACACTATGAAACATAAAACACACTATATTTACGGGCATTTCTTGTTGCGCTGCATGAATAGACAAACTTGACTAAATTTACCTTTACTTGGAGCACCTTGATTCATTATAAGGTTTTTCCGGTGTTGGATCCGCGTGTTTTCTCATCATTCAAGACTTGTTTGTTTCAAAGGAAAAATTATCTAAAAATAGTTGAATTTTCATGTGTCCCTTGCCGGTTACAAAAACAACTCAGTGCTTTTCCGTAAACAGTAGCATTCTTAACCTGACATTCATGCTGACACCCGTGCAAAAACCTGAGATATAAAACCACACCAAAAAAATTGCTATTTCAGAGGAAAGTGAACACTCGTGAATGACTTATTCGTATAATGATAATTCAATTATACAAGTCAGGTTAACTTACGAAATAAAACAGTATTTTTCAAGTCACGAATCTGTTTCCAACCTCAGAATGCTATAATTCTTACAATGGACCAACGGTTTCTCTAACAATGAGTTCAACGAGTATAATAGCACTCTAACGGTTTCAAACACGCATGTAATAAATGACAACTTCAACGAGCGAACGTCGCCGAATTTTTTTCCTCCGATATTACGTGAGAAATGATGTTCGAAAACAACACTGGTCTTTTTTAACGAAAGAAATCAAATGGTCATGAACATATTCGTTTGCTAACAACTGTCACAAAAATGTATTGCGTGACGATGTAATGCTAGCGACTGAATAACAGTCTCATCCCGGTGGACTCGAATTCTAATCAAGACTGACAATTAGAAAAAAAATTTTGACATTAGAACGAATAATTTTTTTCAGACGCCCAGATGCGTAGTCAATGTCTGGGACATGGACATCCGTGTGCACTTAATTGCGTGAGAAGGAACACTTCCACCGCCTCATAGACTACTGAGTAAATGTTTACGTCTCAAATTTCTCATCCATTAGCATAATGAAACACAAGCCAGAAGAAGAAACGTGTAAAGAAATGACTTGCAAATTATTGCAAAATCAAATGAGTTATCCATTCAACTCTCAACTGGCAGCAGTCACGCAATATAACTTCATCGTAAGGCAGGCGCATGATTGACATATTAGAAGATTTAGAAAAGATTTACCCACGCCAGTAAAATTGCAAGAAGATTTCGACAGCATCTTTGTAACATCACGCTACTTTAATTTTAGTGTTAATTAAACAACCAGGTGGGGTTGCTTAAAATGACAAAACCCACATTATATGACGCTCCGGAAAAGCAGAATCCATCAAATATACAGGGTGTCTCAAAAAAATGTACTCACCCTTTAACCGTTGCTAACATACTGTCTTCTTTGTGTTGCAGGTGTGAGGTTCGAACCTTTGCAAAGATGATTAAATGTGATTAAAGAATCATGTTCGCAAAGGTTCGAACCTCACACCTGCAACACAAAGAAGACAGCATGTTAGCAACGGTTAAAGGGTGAATACATTTTTTTGAGACACCCTGTATATTATCAGTAGCCTTCAAACATTACTGTCTAAATTTTACCAGTTTGAAGCTGGTAGACGCACAATGGTCTGTTGCTCGGGCACGTATCGCGCCAGCGTGTCGAGTTCGATCCCTTCATCAGACTGAACAGTTCATCCATGACAGCCAGGAGGTAAAACGTAGAGAATTAACACGTTGACTCCGAAGTGGTACGTATGTGGACCACTTAGGTTAGGTTCTGTAATTATTTCAGATCCTTCTAGTAACTATGCGTACAAAGTGAAGATTTACACCAGTCAGGCAATCGGAGGCAACGTGTTAAGCAATGCGATCCCTTCATCAGACTGAACAGTGCATCCATGACAACCAGGAGGTAAAACGTAGAGAATTAAGAAATGCTTTCTCTACAAGTGATGAATTTCTCTTTGAAATATTTTTTAACGTAGGATTATGAATGTGCAAGCATATTTTAGAAACGCACAAACTGCAGTAAAGGAAAAAATTGTTAGAACAATTTCTGTTACTTTGGTTTCAGGAATACTTGCAAGTCACGATATGAAATCAAAATAAAACCTTCAAGCAAAAACATTTCATTAGAAATGTTCGAATAATCGGTATAATAATTATTTAATTTAGTTTCTTCGCAAACCGTTTCAAAACGTTGCACATTGGAGTTTGTTTTACAAGGTGTCTCCAAAAAATATACTCACTTTTAGACCGCCCATTACTTATATATTTTGTTTTAATTGTAGTATTTATTGACATAGATGCCAGACTAACGAGTTGAATTAAAGGGAAAAAACATTGAATTCAAAAAAATGAAATGCCGTGAAAGAAAACTTCAATATTCTTCCCGTATTCTAGTTTTCCTTTAGTAATGGGCAGTCAAAGCGTGAGCACATATTTTTGGGACACTCTGTATTATGGAGTGAAGTTTCAGTTCATAATTCCAGCATTCTTCATCTATCTGGCAGACGTGGTTGAATTATTTTACTGCATAAACAACTGGAAAAAAATGTTCTTGCGTGCTCATTATCATATTGTGAACTCTAAAAATGAGTTCACAAAACAAACTCACTGAACTAAAATGTAATTATTTGTAAAATTTAAAATATCAAAACATGTTTTTATTCCTTTGCTCTATCTGGCTTTTACTGAATCTACACCTGTGTTAGATTATTTTGTTGTCTCTTGTTTATGACTTCGAAGAAAAAAATCAAGGATTTTAACCCTTTCGGTACCATGATGCAAATATTAGAACCTTTTCAACATATTTAACATCAAATTTTAAAAAAGATGCTTTGTGATGTTTTACGGTCACTGCATTGTCCTGATCAAACTGTAGCTTGCACTGCCCTACCAGTGTTTGCACAGACACACGTGTTGCTCTGCATCTTAATAGCCGAAAAATGACTGCGGCTACCGGAGATGCCGTCGGAACCGAAAGGGTTAATGTATCTATAATAGGTCAATGAGAATTATAATTAAAAAAATACCCGATCTAATATTAACCCAGAAAATCAAGCCACAGTGAAGAAGAATAATGATGACTCATTTCACACGTAATAAATAAATTGTTACTGTGCACACGGATTAAAGAACATCATCTGTTAACAAGACAGTGCCTCGAGGCAAAGCATTGGTACCATGGATCAGCTAAGGCCTACTGGTGAACAGCGATGACAAATGTCAACTAAGATACATACAACGGAAATGAAGCCTATTCTATAAAGAATTCAAATGACGTAACACTTACATTCTGAAAAGCTAAAAAATTAACTTTGCGCGCGCATTTCTGGGATTAGTCATTTACGCCCGGCTGTGACGAATTCGTCACAGTGAAAAGCAATGCTTATAGCGCTTGTAATTAAAAGCATAGAGTCTAGCAAAGGAGTGTGACGAGTACGGAACATGTTCTGTTTATGCTCAGTCAAGTGTTGCATTATTATTCGCACCGGCTTACTAGTTTCAACACAAGCAGTGCAGAAAGAGTGAACTGCTAAAATTAATTCAGGTAGTAAAGGGTTAAGAAAGTATTTCGCTACCCTTACTTTAGACGGCATGGGACTTGGGTATCAACCCAAGAATAGGCCAAACGGCTCGTTTCTTTTGCATAATTCTATCCTAGCTTCCACCTCGCACTTAATCATATCCGATGAAGCCCATTTTTCAGTTACTGGACTTGTTAATAAACAACATTGCAGATTCTGATCGCTGGAAACTTTATGATATTTCAAGCGCAACCTCACCATGCACAAAAAGTGACGGCCTGGTGCAGCATAACCTGCTCGAGAATCATTAATCCCTGCTTCATTCAGGTATCTGATGGAATAGAAGCACCAGAGCACATTTAAAGAGAAATTATGGAAGAATATTCGTTAAAAGTAAAAGATTTCGCAATGCATGATATTTCTAAGAGATGGTACTGCATACAGCGAGGGAAAATTTGGGAATATCTTAGAAGGTTTAGCAGCTGTCACTGATGGGTTAATTTCACGCTTCACATTTACCACATTCAAACTATTCCGAATATTTCCTTTAGGAACATCTTACAGAAAAGGTATGCATAAATAAATTTTATCGTATCCGAGAATTGAAGTCAATCGTGATTAAAAAAATCGACAAAATCAATCATGTTGTTTTGAAAAAATGTAAAAAGAATATGAAGAATTCGTTTGTGTTTTAACAACAATGAAGAACACTTGAAAAAAATAATTCTCAGCTAAAACTCCCAGACCTTTTCTCTCATTGAATCTATCTCCCACTTTTAGGTTTAAATATATATAATGTATCACTTACATAATCAAGCTTAGTGTCAATGATTTTTGCATACGTGAATTAACTGGGCCACTCGTTATGAATCAAGACAGGGGTAATATAAAAATTGATTACTTAAGCTAGCGAGTCTTTTATTGGCGACGATTTCTGTGAACGCGAGGCCGGATGACTCGTAAAGTATGTAGAACAATACAATAAAGATTTGACAATTTCTCCTCCAGGCATCCAAAGGGCTGAAGCCAAACAGCTGAAGGTTTATCAGCAATTAGATCAACTGCACAGATACGAAGAAGCGCTATCGAAAACAGTCAGTGAGTGACTGTCTTTGGAGCAAATTTGCATTGTAAGCAAACTTTCAATGTAGTTCGTACTGCATTCGAAATATGGGGTAATGATTGCACATACGAATTAGTAATGTGGAAGTCTAAAAGAGAATTAGGTTAATATTAGTTTTACATGATACGGACCTAATTAGGAATAATATCTATTCTAATAGAGCTAATTTTTCTGTTAAATTGAAAAACCGTAGTACATTAGTGCCCGCGGGTACAATGTATGAGATGGGGATAATTAAAAAAATAATGAAATGAACTACTAAAGAATGAATAAATAGTTCCCTTATCTATCGTATAAAAGTTCGAAATGACAAAATTATCTTATTTTACGTCATTCTTCAGTCTTCTAAATGTTTCAGTTGTACCTTATCGCAACTTCAGAATAATAGAATTTGTGCGACGATATGCACGTATTTTTCTTGGGTAGGACCAAGTGAGAATTATTTGTCAAGTAAATCCCCCACACAAGAAACTTTCTTCGTATTATCTTCCACGACTTCAGATAAACTTATTCCTGGCTCAAAAAAGGATATTTTACCTGTGGTAGATATACATGATTTCATAATCGTACAACTTTCATCTTACCAGTAAGTGTCAAACTATCGTAGGTGAAGCATCTGATTTTTTTCAACTAAATAGACGCTACGTAGTCGCAGATTATCGTTATGATCGATTATATTATCCATCAAGTTAACAACCAAGTTTAAATTTCGGAAATTATGAGTATTGTACGAAACACGGGACGATGAGTTGTACATGGTTGCACAGTTCGCTGTTACTAAAAACAAATTCGATGATTAGTGTAAGCCTTACACTATAAAAATAACTTACACTATCCCTTAAACTGTAAGGGATAAAAATAGCTCAAAAATTAGGTTCGTTGCAATCTGAGTCAAAATGAATATTTAATTTAACGTTCGAATCATTAAGTGTCGAGCAATGTTGATATTAAGCCCAATTAATAATCATAATAAAAAATACACCACGTATCACAGCATCAAAGTTTTTCTATCATAAAAAGCCAATTATTTTCTCTGAAACCATTCTGCAAATATCGTGTACATAGATAGACAATTTGTTTAACAAATAATAATGACACAAAACTTTCAAGTAAACACAAGTGCAATACATATCCTAACAGAGTAATAATTATTTTAAGATTTAGCTGATATAAACCAGTAGATTATTTTCGACAATCCAGTTATTTGGTAGTAAAATACACCTGCTGAATAAAAGTAGAGCCAAATATTTATTACAACATTGTCGTAGTGAAGGAATAAGGCCAGAATAGATTATTTCTAAACCGAGGAAATTCGGTTTCCATGGTTCCAGTTTAGTTCAAGACATTCTGGAAGCCCTACTTATCATGAGTATATTGATATAAAAAAATGAACCAAAATAAATGCCAGTTGATACTAGATACACTTCACCATATTTTGCTTCTGGCTTATTTTACTGTTCCCTCCGATTTGCATCAATTGTATTTAATATACTTTGAATCATTTTGCATTTTGCCAAATCAGTCTATTTCTGAGCTAGAGGGTCACAAGGGGGACTTATTCACACCTTTCTTATATCCTTCAATTTCTACCCCTCTCATCCCGTTCTTTATTTGATGTTAGTTCATCTTCTTTGTCACCCCTTTATTTTAGTTCTATCTAACCTTATTATTCTTTCATTCATTAGGAACATAGTCTTGTACAGTAATGCATCACTGAGGAATATGGGAGCTCACGAAGTTGAAGAATTGGCCATCAACATCAGTTATTCAAATTTCTTATTTTCCTCTCAACAAATTTTGCATAGAAAATTATCAGCATCTCGACTCACACTTACATGTATTTGTGCACTGTTAGCAGTGAAGCCAAAAATCAAATAGCAATATTTCGTGAAATAAAAACGTGAATAATGGCAAGACGGAAGTGTTGCACAGCCGCGTGCCTTGATACAAGTCACGGGCAGGTCCATGGTTCCAGTTACCTGACATTTGCATTGGGGAGAATTGAATAAGCTTAGTTAAGTCGCTGCATCGCCCTCCTGATGAACGACTGGAGGAGGAGCTGTGTGCAAACAACACCTTATTTTGTGCATAGAAGAACAAAACAATGGCACACGCGCTGCGAGTCTCAGTAGAAAGGCTCTCCAAATAGCTACCCAAAGCCCACCAGCGTCGGCAATTTGCATGTACACTCGGAGGAAGCCACTCACTCAGCCTGGCTGTAAAGCTTCATGGCTTCTCCTGAGCTCCATTACGTTTTCATAGGCATTGCTCCTTGATAGCGAGTTGTGAAATTAATGTCATCTTCATGAACAGAAGTGAAACTTCAATGCAAACTCTCGATTAACATGTAACCACATCATCGTATGTAAGTAAATAATAATTAAACACGAAAAAAATACATAAAATACATTACATTTCTTGTGCAATAAGCTTTCCCACAACTCAGAGCAAACAACATTTAATGTTTAAATAAATAGTTGAATAAAACTCAAATCACCGTTTCCCCTTTACGTATTAACTTATTTTGTAAGAATATGAGAATATTACTAGCAGAAGAAGAGGCTCTTTAGAATATTCACTCGCTCACGAGGTCGCTCTTTGCATGAAAGCCCTGAGTTTTTGTTGCCATAGGCAAAGGCGGTTACTGACGGAGGCAAATGTCAGCGCATCTCGAAGTATTACGACAAACTTCTTACGTAGATGACTGCGGTACTGACGACACAACGTACGCCAAGAAATGGTCTACGAATATTATTTCAGAAATAAAAGAAATAATACAGATGACAAATAATTTCTCAATCAGCCGCAAACATCTGCACAACTTCCAAACGCTAGCTTTTATGAGATAGCTGAACAGCTTTGCGAATAAAATGGTTTGTTGTGCTTCGCTTATGAACATCAGAAATTCAGTTACAGTATGATCTACAGATAGTGATATTAAAACAGTAATTTATAGAAAATAGATATTCTATCGCTACATGTTAAGGAAACACAATAGTTTGACAACCATCTAAAGTGGCATCAATTTTCATATTTCATATTATTTCATCTCGAATTGCCATCCTTGAAGATGGCCAAAATACGCAGTCCCAATCATTTCAAATAAAATTCTCCATTCACTGAACAACAGTTATCGTTTATCAACTTTCCATTCGGGCAGATCGAGAGCATCAAGCTGGTCCAAAGGGCTTACTATAGATAAAATTCTTCCCTAATAATCCCCTCCAGGTGCCAAATATTCTGACAGCTATTAAAATCGTAAAGCGATTTAACTAAACAGTTTCAGTTCGACCTCAGATCCCCACTGGCAAGAAATTTATGGCATTACAGAACTTAAGGACAGTCAAGAAATTTTGGGAACTAACTTCAAAATCCCGTATTAGGCATGTTGCATACATGTTAAGTTTAAGCTATGGAACCATCTGGCTAATTCTGAGAATACATCTCAAGTGGAAGGCCTACAAGCAGCCCCTGAAGCAAATTCGCAGTCCGGCAAACAATGCCTGCACTTTTTGACTAAGTTTCGAGGAAGACTGGTTCCAGTATGCAATCTGATCAGATGAAAAATGTTTTTGTACCAGTCACCAAACAAACTAATTAACAGGTACTGGGCCTAATAAACACCCACACTGTACTCAAGTGCAAAAAAGCTCATGGGAAAAAAGTCCAGTTATGAGTGGGGATGATAAATAGGAGGACCATCTCTGAGGTTTGGTTTGAAGAATCCGTCAACGCTGATGTCTATCTGGAGCAAGCCCTGAAGAATACAGTCTGGTATGCAGTTACGGATGTGGCCACCAGATTGCAGGACAGATTTCAGCAAGACGGTCCCAACTGCCACATGACAGCCTTATGTCTTCAGCTTCTAGAATCCAAGTTTGGTGACAAGTTGATTTTTGGTCGGACGGATCACCACTGGCCTCCATACTCTCCAGACTAGTCCCCCTTTGATTTCTCTTTTTAAGCCCAGGCCATGGCACACATCGTCAAGTGTTTATCAAACACTTTGGGAAAGTTGAAACGTATTGTGGAAAACTTTACAACCCACACGACTGAGGAGGATGTTAGAAAGATGACAAGCCAAACCAAGAAAAAACCAGAGCTGCTCAGGTAACAGGTCGGAGGACATTTGAATATTTGAAGCAATATAAACAAATTTCCAGCTGAGGGCGAACCATTACGAGCCTTGATTCCTGAAGATATGGCGATCAAAATTTTTTCATGATTTATTGTTTTAGTATCATTATCTGTAGCTTATACAGTAGCATGCAAAAGTCCCACATACCAGGGATACAGCTGGCAGGTTACGGTATAAGGAAAGCTGCTTCGCGCTACCTCTTACAAACGGTCGAGAAATTGTGTATTCTAGCGTCCTTATGGGCTTATAATATTGTATGGTTTACCCGCCATCAAAAGCAGCAAATAAGATTACAGTCAAACTCGTCTTTTCCGCTTTGAATCCGGCAAAAATTAGAAGGCAACTGATTAAGAATATTCTCTTCCACTTGGAAATTCATCACAAAAAGAATCGTCAAGGGTGACGTACATACGAACACAACCAAATAAGCCCAAATCTTCCAACGTACAGGTATGTTTGTCTTGCTTGTCTAACATTCATGTGCACTGAAATCGAGCAATATGTCGAACTGGCTGTATAAGATGATCATCTCAGCTGGCTTAGAACTGTAGAAAAACACAATTCATCTCTCAGGCTCTTATCAAAGTCAAACTGACTAAATTGAATCGTTTTTTAAAATTATTTTGTGATTAATTAGCGACATGAATGAATAATAAATTCTTTAAAGCTTCTTCCAACTGATTTACAGTAAGAAGAATACATTCAACAGTGGAATGGAGTTGTACAAAGTTCCATTGGACAGACATGGTAGCCCGCTGAGAAATGCGAGCCCGCCTCAAGTTATGCCTAGCTTGTAATCTGAGTTTCCAAAAACGTCAGCTGTGAAAAAACAGCCTTGGCAACCGCAGGCTGCGCGTAAAGGCCTTTTTTCGCCCTCTTGAATTCTTGAACGTACAATACGAATTTTATGATAACAGCTCTTAGGTTTGATGAAAAATAGAAGTCATTACGTTAATACGATGATCCTCATTCTTTTTCGGAAAATAGGAGTCAGTCTGGCAAGTGACGATGCAGAATTTTGAAGGATGCGTTTCAGTCTTTATTGGTTTTGCAATACGAGTAGAATCTAACGTACGCCTGTCATTAACACACAATGAAACATCACTGCTGAAATTAACTCATGATAGGAACCTGAAAGCTATTCCTACGTAATAAATGTGTCAACTTCAATAGTTTTCCCCAATAAACATTTAATGGGCCTCAAAAACTTAAAATATTATCCCCTCTTATATAAAAAGATTTCACTCGTTCGAAGTAAAATTCACGTTTGAGGCATCAGTGGTAGGCACGTGCAGGTACTCGTACACTAAGTGTTTAAAAGCACTCTATTTTTCCTCTCTCTTTCCTATGTTTTCAGCGAAAACTTTGGAGCACATTTATACACATGTACTTCAGGGAACACACAGCAAAATTTTTGCTCGTTAATCATGCAATTTGGATGTGTGTAGTATATATGTAATGCACACAAGCGCCAATGCATGTGATTTTTAGCAACATTTAATTGGAAGCTTATTCACGCTATACATGACCTGCAAACTTTTGCTTGATGGAAGTAAGTTTAAGTAAAAAAATGATTTTTATATTTCTAGCAAAAACTTTTGTCGCTGTCTTTTTCCTCAATTTGGCACCTGATAAGCAGACGCGTAAAATGCAAAATTTGTGCTAGTTTCTTTGAACAACTAACGCATAATGATTTTTTTCTGATCGATCTCATACGCAACAGATGCTTGTAATCTGATAATTACACTTTAAACTTTTTGCTACTGTATAGTTCCATCAATCTTAACTCAGTATTTCAGGCGAATTGAGGAGCCAATTTACCAAAGCTAGCAAAAAACATAATTTTTAGCAGTATTGAAAGCACCCAAACACTCATTTCTATTCTCCGACGCTTTGACATTATGCAATGTTAATAAGATATAAATTTGATGTTGCACGTAAACATTTCTTCGCAAGCACAATATAATAAAATAATTAAAATTGTTTTTCAACAATCAAACCCCTTAAAATTCTGTAAGCCCCATTTACGTAAGAGACGAAGGAGCATTGATCGGTCATAGTTAACCCTTTCGGTACCATGATGCAAATATCAGAACCTTTTCAACATATTTAACATCAAATTTAAAAAAAGATGCTTTGTGATGTTTTACGGTCACTGCATTGTCCTGATCAAACTGTAGCTTGCACTGCCCTACCAGCGTTTGCACAGACACACGTGTTGCTCTGCATCTTAATAGGCGAAAAATGACTGCGGCTACCAGAGATGCCGTCAGTACCGAAAGGGTTAATCCATGTCGGAAAATGTCTCTCTTAGCTACACAATCCGTAGTGTCTTCTCATTTTGAATATGTTGAAGATACGTCAGCAATATCACCTTCTGTATTCATTTTTATTTTTCACAGCTTATTTTCCCTACAATTATGGTGGCTGTTCATGCGGTTTGCAAGATATGCACCAGATGCAATCAAGTCTTCTGAAACGATTACTAGTAAAAAATTATTTTCTGTTTCACTCTTCCGCATTTGTTCAAACATTCGCCAAAAGAGTTTAGAAGTCTGCATGCTTCTATGTAAATACACAGGCCAGAACTCGTAATTTGCATTTATATTAGCAGCACTGAAGTTCATTTCCAGTCGGTGTTTGGGTTAGGTTTCGTATATTATTTTTAAAATATTAATTATCAACAGAAAAATATCAATTAGAGACACAAACGTGAGACAATGTAAAATGAATTTCATGTTAGTAGGAAAAGGATCGTAGGACACCGAACGACCCAAAGCTTCATTTTAAAAAAAAGACTATTTAAAACGACCTATTTGTGCTTTAAGAAACACTCCTGCAAGGACAGACTATAATAAAAACGAATCTTTAGACATCGCGGGATTTTGTTTGGTTGTCCAATGAAGAAAAAGAAAAAACTTTAGCTCCAATCCCGTATGCAAAAGATATACATTAGTTTTTCAATCCTTATAACTTCTATTTTAAGACGAGTGATGATGTTCTCAGCGACTGTTTCTGTCTTTCTGTGTAGTGACTTGGGGTAGAGACTTTATCAGAAAAAGACCAGTTTTACTTATTTATGTTTATTTATTCTATTAAATAATTCTAATAAATCATTTGTTCATAATAATTTGTGTACATCGTTCTTTTTACGTTTATGAGCGTTGGTTTATCCTGATAGTAAGCGTACGATTCCTCTGTCATCAGCGACAAAACTTCAGAAAGATTTAAGTTGTAGAGGAAACCTTTGTACAGTCAATAAGCTATTCTGAATTTTGTTAGTAAGAATGCGAGCCGCTCTACATTTTTCGGTAAAAGATTTGCCATACCAAGTGCAATCAAATGCCTATCCATATAGTCGTGTTTCTTCTATGTGCAGTCTACAGAGTCGTGTGCTTGTTCTACGTACAGTCTACACAGTCGTGTGCTTCTTCTATGTACAGTGTACAGAAGCGTGTGCTTCTATGTACAGTGTAAAGAGTCGTGTGTTTCTACAGGTGTGTGAAACTCAAACGGCGATGCACAGACGCCATAAATTTAATAGCTCACAGAAACAAGATTCTGAACCACAGCCGTCAAGTAGCGGACACTATGCAGTTCCCAGAGGCAGGCTGTAAAACGCTTCTTAAGAACTGACGAGGGCCTGAGACTGTCAGAGAGAAAGAGAGTACCTGTTACTAATGAAGTAATTATAATAGAATATTATGTGTTTCTTTACGAAGAGATTTACATGGAAAATCAACAATGAAACCGTATAGGTCGGGTGGATAACGTAGCAATATTTTACTGCTGAAAACAAACAACATTACTAAGAAGCAGAGAGTAACATAAATTTTGGAATCAAAGAGCAATTTATGCTCAAAAATTACTCGCTCATGTCCTGAACTTTAATTCAGAGTTTACTATCTTTTAAAACTTAACTAAAATAACCGCTATGTTGAGGATATAAAAAAACGAATCTACGTTTCAAGTCCCTCTGAAGCCATAATGTAGTCGCCTCAGTTCGATAGAATTTCTTGATATTGGGTGTTCGTGTATGATAAGCGAAACGTACTTTGAGACAGTCGTGAAAAATGGCAATGAATTAAAAGCGAACGAAAATTTGTTAAGCCTCCGTCCGGCGTAAACAAATTACGTATACTATAAGAGCGCATCAGTCGCGCAATAAAAATGCATTCGAACCGCATCAAGCGCATATTTTCCAAAACTAGTTCTGTCACATTTTTTTGCGAAAATTCGCACTATAATTAGTGCAATTCACGGACGGATGTATCGTAAAAAAACACGGACAAGAAAAGAAAAACTCAAGTTTCGAGCAACAATCTTTGCACTCGACAGGAAAATAAATCCAAGGAAAGTTCGTTCTGTGCATGCCTGTGACTGATTCGCGCCACGTAAAATAACAAAGTTCCAGCAAACCAATTGCAGTTTCGAAAGCTTGCGAGCAAAAGGTCAGAACGGCAAGCCATCACCATCAATGGTGGTCAGCGTCCTCGGAATCTCATCAAAACAGAACTGGCAGCGCAGCGCTCCAGAAAAAGAAGTCGAACTGCAGACATGAAGTTTATACCACCCCCGATGCTAAAAAAGTTACAGGCTAATAGGCAGAGCTTCTTGTTGCGCAAAGGCTTTAAGCTATTGAACAACTGTTACGAAAAACACAACCGCAGGGAACATAAAATTGCCTTTGACGGCTCTTATAACATTCCCAAGTAATAATGTATAGTTAACCCACCATGGCTTGCACTGGCAACCGTGTTTTGTCTGCTCTCCACAATATTTCCAAGCTCCTACGGCAATCTTGAATAGGTACAAGCCGAAGTAACAGAATTCTAATAGGTTACGCCATTAAAAATGAGCATGAGCTATGCGAATAAATTAGAGCTCAGAGAAAATTGCAGGGTGCTCATCTTGCACTCGGATCAGTGGTTCTCAACCTTTGCGGCTCTGGTATTCCAGAAAGCCACACCCAACTCAGTACGTACAAATTCAGGTTGCGCTCTTACCCACCGTACAAAGAAAAAGCATTATATGGAATTAGACGTTTTCTAGAGTTTAAACTCTGAAGAACCGTTCTTGAAAGCTCGAGCGTTTTTTCCTAACGCAAAAAATATAAATGAATAATAGGACGTTTTTTCCGAACGTTCAAATTGGTATGAACTGGAAAAGTCGAAGAGTTTTCACCAGCTGAAAGTACACAATTGGAATGAGGCATTTCGCTGAAACTGAGACTGGAAAACGACACAAAAAAATTGCGCCAGTTAAGACGCATCATTGACACTTTTACCACTAAAATATTGAAGTATACTCAACATTTCAAATATTTAAGATCGATTGAATAACATTCTGTCTCTTACTGCGTAATTAACAAAGAAAAACGGAAAATGCAGCTGTTACGATGAAACGGAGGATTTTACGATCAACAACAAAGTTACGAGCACAAAAGCTCGCAGAAGATTGCACTCATTGCTTCAGACTACACAGCGAATCAGTGATCTAAGTGGAATTCTGTTCAATGAGAGTTTCTTGGAAACGAAGATTTTATTCAAAGCACAATTATGCAGCATAAGTTGAACCGTGGAATTTCCACGGAAACTATCTAATGGAGTATAAGTGGAGCACAGAAACACGGCCGTACTTATCAGGTTCTATAAATTACAATATTTATTAGAAAATATCTATTGAAACAGAAAATACAGTCGGCGTAGGTTAGTTACATCGAAAAGTGAGCTCTGAAACAGGGCTGAAGTTTGTGAACGGGAGCTGCTTTCGAGTAAGAATGCATGTTATTAATACGATCCTACTCCTGCATAAAAATCAGAGCACATTTGACAAGAGGAACACACTATCGTGAGCCACATCTTAAAGAATTCAAATAGTAGTCGTTTTTACGAGCGTCTGTGCGCGACACAAGTGCGTGAATGTAACATTTTACTCACACACGTGTTTCAATGTTTTTCAAGAAAACACTATAGAGCGTGTGAACACATATTTTCTTGGCTTTATATGCGTCCTGCAATTATATCACGTAATATTACTCAATATATTTACATAGTTCGTAATATTGTGCTTGAAAATGAGTTCCAATTAAATTTTGAAACTTCCAAGTATTCGTACTTGTTTCACATCACTATGGAAGCGTGATGAGACGGTGGACAAATTTGATAAAGATGAAAGTGCAACTGGAGCTAAGAACTAAATTCGAAAAATATCCAATGAAGCCCTCAACAATATCATGCATTCAGTATATGTGACACAAAACGTCCACAAACAACAGTAATAAAGTACAAATTAGTACATTGATAGTCAGTTTATGCAGAATAGTAATAATTGCTGTAGACAAAATTAATTACCCTGCACAGAAAAGTCTATTTCTGCACAAAAATTTGAGCTGTTTCCTTCATTATGGCCACAGTAATTATGAAATTTTCCGCAGCATCTTCTGTATAATGCTTCTGCATAAGCAGCCCATTGAGGTATACTGTTGTTTGCACAACATTACAATGAAAAGTCGTGTACAGATATGAGTACATGTTTTAGTATATGCATGAAATAATGCATGGAGGCATTGCTTGGGAACAATATATAGTTTACTAATAAATATTTTTCGCAATAAATACCAACTAATCAGACAGAAAAGAATTCGTTCAAGAAAATATTAACAATACACACACGTCTTGGAGGTGCAGTTACTGCTTGCGATACGGTTAAGCTGAAGAGATGTTAACCCTTTCTGTCATTCTGTGACTCTGATTTTCCTTAGTCATAAACTGGTGAAAATGTCACTGCTCTTAGTCATAAACTGGTGAAGATGTCACTGCTCTTAGTCATAAACTGGTGAAGACGTCACTGCTTTTAGTCATAAACTGGTGCCAGCGTACCTGCTCTTAGTCATAAACTGATGTCGGCGTAACTGCTCTTAGTCATAAACTGGTGCCAGTGTACCTGCTCTTAGTCATAAACTGGTGCCAGCGTACCTGCTCTTAGTCATAAACTGGTGCCAGCGTACCTGCTCTTAGTCATAAACTGGTGCCAGCGTAACTGCTCTTAGTCATAAACTGATGTCGGCGTAACTGCTCTTAATCATAAACTGGTGTCAGCGTAACTGCTCTTAGTCATAAACTGGTGTCAGCGTGACTGCTCTTAGTCATAAACTGGTGTCAGCGTGACTGCTCTTAGTCATAAACTGGTGTCAGCGTGACTGCTCTTAGTCATAAACTGGTGTCAGCGTGACTGCTCTTAGTCATAAACTGGTGTCAGCGTACCTGCTCTTAGTCATAAACTGGTGCCAGTGTACCTGCTCTTAGTCATAAACTGATGAAGACGCAACTGCTCTCTAATGTTCTTTTGAGTAGTGCGACGCTACACAATACAAATAACTTCACATTCTCGCACCGACCCATGTTACTTTTTGACTAGGAATTCCCTGCAAAAATTTAAGTTTGCTCCTATAACTTTTTCACGAACTGCCAACATTGGCTGGCAAAACTGAAAGCTGTGGGACCAAATACTTTAATTTTTTAACAGCTACATGCATTAGATTTTGTTAGTGACGATTGGTTTACCAAAGGAAAAGGTTACCTGACAATTTAAAATATATTTTACGCGTTCATAACAAAGAAATATTAGACGCAATAACTTAAAACAGAAACACTCAGATGATGAAAATTAAATTATATTTGATCGTTTAACGCGCAATCTGACATCAAAGTCATGGGCCATGGGCCAAAAACATGGGTCAAACTTGAAATACACTCGTACCAAATTTCTGTAATGACATTGTAAGTAAAAATATGTATGTGTAAATTTAACAAGCTTTCAGACTTGTTTTGTACATTATCTAAATTGAAGAGTAGTTTTTCGTACTGAATTAATAACTAGATACACGTATAAAATAAAGCGACTAGATGGAGATAGCGTAAGAGGCATGATTGGTGAATTTAGATAGCCTGGTATCGATATTATTGTTTGTAATTAAAGTATACATTAATTTTTAACACAATAATGATAATAAAAGTGTATAGTTTAGTTTACTATGATCATGAAAGCGTACGTCGTCAATATTGAACTGGAAATAGCATTCGATTCATGGAAATGTTTAGACGCTTTTTGTTGTAAATGAAAACGTGGGGATATTATCATAATTTGCCCATTTAAATGTATAAGTAAATACACGAAAAATGCATAATGAATTAATGCTTCAGCAATGAAAATTTACTGCCTCAAGTAAAATGGACTGGCTGTATATGAAGACTTGTTGTTCCATGAAGTACATGTGTATGTAACAAACTAACTCTTAAAATGTTCTGGGTTTTAAATTGAAAAGCCTTGCTCAAGATGCAATTAAGAACAATTATACTTTTTCAGTTTATTATTATACAATGAGATATAA
Source organism: Trinorchestia longiramus (assembly GCA_006783055.1). Taxonomy (NCBI): domain Eukaryota; kingdom Metazoa; phylum Arthropoda; class Malacostraca; order Amphipoda; family Talitridae; genus Trinorchestia; species Trinorchestia longiramus. Next base: position 312,911 of record VCRD01000373.1, read on the forward strand.
ACTTGCTTTAAATGGTTTTTAATTCTCCGTACTTCATGAAAATATTTTTTTGGCATGTTTCTAAATTGCAAAACTTCCCAGTAGAACTTGCGCAACAAGATGGCGGACAGTCATCCATTAGGAAATAAATGCCAAACCTTCGTAATTTTGCACGCGAGATAGCGTAGAAACATTAGACATTTCGTAATTGGGAGCTGATGTGAAAACAGACAAATAAGCTCGACTTGCAGCTTTTAGGCGGGAATAAAGTCAGATTACGATACGGGAAAAAAGCTTTAGCCACACTGCCTACGACGCTCATAAAGCGACTTATCGCGACGCTTCCCAGGCATATAATTGAGAAGCTAATCGTCGGCGCTGGAACGAGTTTTCTTCGCCAAGGAATTTTACATGACACAAAAAGAACTACCATTTAACATTGCCTTTGAGGAAGAAAATAACCCGAACCCAAGAAGTGAGTTGGTCAATTTTTTCCGCAATCGATCGCAACTTCTAGAAGACGAATAAACATTTCAACACCAACAGATATGGGAGGGCGTACATGCGCATCACTTCTCAACTGGTTATTAGTTATCACAGTACTGTAGCAGCAAGCAGTCAGCGTATGAGTTGTTGTGAACCACCGACTTAAACATTCACATGTAAATGCTATACACTAGAGTGAAAGCGACTTTTTAATCTTCTCCATTAGTTATTTACATAGCTAAGCTGTTCTGCACGTTAACTTCATTATCATTGTTATTATTATATATCTGGTTTACCCTACTAAACTACATAAAATACATACTATAAATTCTTTACAGGCTTTGAGTTTACTTTATCTTATTTTAACTATAAGTTGTAGGGTAAATAACATTTAAAGCATTCAATTAAAAAAGATTTGAATGTTTTACAAATTTTCCTTTTCTTTGTTACAAGAAAAATTCAAAGTTTCTTCCGCAATCCTAGCGCTCTTCGTAGAGTGAAGTTTGTACGCTGGTTAGTAACTTGAGCTTGAAGGATGCCAGATGTGTAATGAACAATTTATTTGAACTTTCCCATTGCGTATTAATAGTCTACTACCCATTACTACACAGCCATGAACGGCACGATGGATTACGGAGGGAAAACAGGCCTTTAAACAATTTGAAAATTTTATTCGTAGGGGGTAGAAGCAAAAAAAGACATAACTAACGCGACCCTCGCTTATATAAAGTGCTTATCACTTAATAATCCACTAACTAATATGGCACATTCGCAACCTATAAAATTTCGTACTTAGAAATGTACACAGAATTGATTGCAGTGTGAACACGGTCCTCGATGAACGAATAAATTCAGATCATGATAAATGAACAAATTCAGGAACCAAAAAGGGCCTTCACAGCGCCTTCCTCGCCAGTTCGGTTCTGCATTTTTCTTGGACCAATAAATTGCAAGAACGCTTTTGTTTCGGAAGACGACAGGAATCTTGCATGAAGATGCAGCCTCGGAGAGAGCTGCGCAAATCCGTCGGTAATGTAAAAATTTTTTTTCCCTCAAACTTCCATCTAGCTGGCGCTTTCTCTCTTTTCTAGCGTTCGCAAGTTGATTGAGAGATTCGGACTTTTCTGGCAGTATTAGCAGTTTGCTTCCCTGCCTTCAGGAGACTGGAAATAAAACAGCTGTTTCCTGAATATTAATGCTAGAGTTTGTTCTATCCTAAAATCCCCAATCAAAGAGTTTAACTGCTGCTCAACTGAATTTCCATTACTGAATGGAAATTCAGGTTGGACAGCAAACTCTGGTTTAACGCAATAATAGACGCTATAACCCATTGTAGCTGACTTTACTAAAGTTTAAATGTTAATAGAAGAACAGTCAAATGTTAATTTGTCTTTTTCCACTTACTCCATCAGTAAACACTTGTAAAACTCGATTGAAGCCTGTACTTGAAGAGCCAAGAGATATATTTGCCACATTTAAAACATTTGAAATATGTAATACAATACAGAATAGTATAGAATATGACAACTGGAACGAGCCGTTTGGTCCGTTCTTGGGTTGCTGTCCTAATTCCATACCTTCTAAAATAAAACTAGGGTTCTTGCCATACCTTAAATTAGGACTTAATAATACTAAGGGTTTCTTATCCGATATTTGTCAAGACGATTTTTGAATGTGTTTGCAGTGCCAGCAGCAGCGATATTTTTGGGCCCCTGGCTCCAGATTCCGGCAATTTTAACTGGAATTAGGTTTCGAGCATTAGGTGTCTTGAAGTTTCTGATCAGATTTTGGCTGTTAATTTTAGCTCGTTCGTTAACGCCTATGTCGAAAAGCCCAGGGTAACGCCATTAAATCCTTTGAGGTATTTATAAGTCTTGATGAGTAGTCCTCGCAGTTTTCTTTGTTCTTGGGAGATGATTTCCACCTGCTGAAGACCTCTTTCGTAGGTGAGATTGAGGAGTTCAGAAACAATTTTTGTTGCTTGACGCTAAATTCTCTCCATTCTGTTAATGTCTGGTTGTAGGGTAAGAGCTTCGAGTTGCACTGCATATTCCAGATGTAGCCGGACTATCGTTTTATAAAGTACAAATTTTATGTTCTTCGACATGTATTCAAAGTTTCTTTCAATGAAACCAAGGATCCTGCTCGCATTCCTGACGCTTTTTTTCCAATTGTTTGTCGTACTTGAGATTTTCAGTGTTTTTGGCACCAAGATCTCTTTGCTGCTGCACTGCTTCAATATGTGTATTATTCATTCATTAAATCAACAAAGTTCATCATTACTTTAGACGGCATGGGACTTGGGTATCAACCCAAGAATGGGCCAAACGACTCTTTTCTATTGTCTTATTCTGTTCTATTCAGCGTGTGTTGGAAATGCCGCTCATAAGCATTAACGTGTATTACTAAATATTTATTGACGTAGAAGCTCATTTGCCAGGTTTCGATCTATTGTGGTAGACAATTAAGGTCTGATTAAATAGTTACTGTCTCTTTTAGTGAACGATTTGACCAGGTTTCAGGACGTCAGCAAATTTGTTGATTTTACAGATGAATCCGACGTCAAAGTGGTTGATGTGGCAAATGCAGATGAGCGGGCTTAAAATGCTCCCTCGAGGAACGCCTGATGTTATATGCGTCCAATCACTGGCTTCATCATGAATCATCATTCGTTGAATATGACCAGTGAACCAGTTTCGTATCCACTGGTGTTACGAGTACATCATGAGCATCCACTTTTACCATCTGTCTCATGTGGGGAACTTTATTGAAGCTTTTTGAAAGCTGAGGTACACAAGGTATAGTTGTACATGCAGATAACTTCTCCAATCAAGTCGAGGAGGTTTTTGAGACATGTTCTTTTTTCCCTGAATCCATGTTGGGTGTTAATAATTAGGTTTTTGGCTTAGAAATGTTTAGTTATACGAACTTTGAGAAATATTTGTATTGTTTTACTGATGACAGATGTACGACTGACTGGGTGATAATTATTGGGTGTTTGTCTGCTCCTCTTTTTGAAAATAGAATGACATCCTAGACCACTACCATGATGAGAGGTGATTTTGATGCCTGATATAGAATCATATATACAGGTGGTGGACAAAATAATGGAAACACCTTCAAAAATCAACAAATTATAATTTAATATGGTGTAGGTCCGCCTTT
>VCRD01000374.1:17023-71303 GCA_006783055.1 Trinorchestia longiramus
CTTTTAACCGCCTCTACCATCTTTAAAAGATCTTATTTTTGTACGACCCTTTAACTTTAAGAAAATAATGAATAATATATATATAGTGTATATATATATATATATAAATATATATAAATATATATATACATATATGAGAAAAATTCAATGTTTATGAAGAGATCGGGTATACTGTACAAAAAACATTTAAAATGTGTATATTTTGTACACGAGACCCAAGAAATCTAAAGATACTATTAGTGACATTAAATAATGTCACTTATATTTAATTAATGGGATTGATGCGCCTGTATTTTCTTACACAGGTCAAATCTAGGCTCTATTTATGTTAATGTTGGTTTAAATACAGTTTCAGTATTTACTAAACTAGATCGATGTTTTGTTTTGAGATTAGTTAATGCCAAAAAAGCCCTTTCACATACATATCTTGATGCAAAAGGTAGAAGAGTGTCCATTGCAAGTCGTGACAAGTTTAGATATTCAAATTTGATGCCAACGCAAAACGAATTTAGACTTATTTTAGCAAACACAGTTTTTAGAGAAAAATCAAGAAAGTTCTGCAAATTCTTCCTATGCCTTTAGTGTGAGATGACGTATTTTCGACTTCAATATCAAATGGATTTTGGATCCAATCATGTCTGATTCTGAAGAAAATCTCTTTTAAAAGAGATTAAAATGAAAATTTAACACTCGTATATACCACCACCGTAACACAATACCCGCTGTCTTCCTTCCATTGCTGTGATAATAACCTTGGTTCGTGTTCCCTCGGCACGGTATGTTTGTTTCCTTGAACTATGAACCTCTTAGATACTAAAAAATGAGTCAATTTCCCCCCAAAATTCTCTCAACGCGGACGGTTAGTGTACGTGTAAGATCTGCTGCCGGCCTTCAGCATGAGGATTTTAATCAAATTTACGATGAATGAAATTAACACTTGCCCTATCCATTCCCAAGATGTTCATGTTAACCTACATGGCAACAAACAAATCACGCTGCTTTTCATGTCAAAACTACCTTCAAGTTCTTCCTACTCTCAGCGTCCCTATCGTTTCGTTAGGTTACTCCTCTCTCGTGTGGTTTCCCTTTTTCATGTAACTCCTTTTGACCAATAAAATGAAGTCGATCTTTGTTTGTGTTCTCAACTGCAGACAATTCCTATTATATGTTTCGCCCACTCTGCGATAATTTTCTTTTGCGTCTTTCAAATATGATCGACCTTTGGCAGAAAAGCACTCCGTGATTATTTTTGTTTTATTTTTTCTTCGGAGTGTCTTCTGTCCCTCTCGATGAGCCAGCAGATGGGATTATAAATTTACAAGTTTCGACTTGCGGTGATCAGGCATGTAACGAACAGTACGCTTGCTTTGTTCGTAAGTGATATTTTGACCCTGAACTACATTGTTGTAGTGTAACAATATTTTTTCATTACAGTATTACAGTGTTAAGTCTCAAAAGCCCCTATTTTCATGACAAGAGAGTAGCTAAAGGTCCACTCTTCTGTTGGTTGCTGGAGTTCGACTCACAACAAAGAAAAATATTTTGTTATTTTCACCTATACATATGGGAGATTTAGCAAAATAAAATTCAATATGATATGCAAGGCAAACAACGTGCACAATGTGAGAAAGCCTTTCTTTAGCGTAAACGGAAATTGAAAGAATAAAAGCAAGCATACATGTTATTGCATTATAACACAACACCTCTAGGCACATGACCAACTCAAAACTAGACTCATTGCGAAAAATTGCAGCAAAAACTACCATACACCAGAGTTACTTGTACGTGGTTCACAGAAGAGAACATTAGCGAGCAAAAGAAGTTGTCATCCATACAGTTTCTTTACAGCAAATTAATCTATTCAAATAACTACAAATAATGGAGTTAATGTCTGAAAAAAATATATTTCAAGTGGTAAAATATCAAATGTTAGTATTCAAAACGACTTGAATAACAAACTGTACTTTTCAAATGCTAGTACTTTTCTCATAAACTAGAACAATCAGGGTGAAAAAGTTTGACACTTTTTTATTGACAAATAAAACACTTTTTCCTATGTTTTCAAAGTAGAATTATCGACAACTAAAATTTGACCGTCCACATACACAAGATGTTGACGTCACTGTCACTAGACCATTATATCCCCGACGGCATGTACTTGCCATTATGGGTCATCAAAATCACCATTCAAAAATTAAAACCATCATATATCATTATTTTTGTCACCATTATCACCATCGCCATACTCGTCTTTCTCACTGTCATCATTTATCAATTCTCTGCAGTGTTAGCCATACTGATACTCTTACAATCATTGAAACTAATGCATGTCACGCCTCTAAAAACAGAACAATTTCCACCGTATACCTCAAAATATGTACGATCGTCCTTATTACCACAAGGAGAGTTAGGAAAGCATTTATAGCATCTGTTACTGCAGCAACTGCGATATTAGTAATCATCTTGTTCGCTCACTCCGTCTCTGTTGCCTCCAGAAGAGGAAGACAAACCTGATGTTTCTTGGGATGACGATTCGACTCCAAGTCCGCACTGAGAGTAGAAAACACCTCTCAGAACAATTACTTATTTGTATTGAGATGACCAATCTAAAAAAAAATTATTTCAAAGTCTGATTTTAACAAATAGTAAGCAACTCACTGATCTACAACTAGAAAAAAATATATACGAAATGCTTCCAGTTGTGAAATTATTTAGGATGATCTTTAGCGGCTGCATGAACTACTTCTAATGGTATTTTCTCCCAGCGTTCATTCAACTTTGATTTTAGAACTTTTATACTATGGCAAGGGGTAGAACAAGCTTAATCTTGATAATTAAGTATATAAATTTACATTGTGTAATATTTACATTATTTGCGAAAAAATAATTACTAAAGAAATCAAAACATATAATAGAAACTATGCACCACCCTGTCCGTAGCGTAGTACGTAGAGTAGTAGAATTGAGTAGAGTGAAAAAGTAGTAGAGCTGTAACGTTCAACAGTCTTTCTCGCAAACAGTTGAAATCTATGTATGTCTAGAACGAGCAAATGTATGATGATGTTCAATTCATGAGGCAGTTATTGAAAACTCTCTTTTTAGTTTTTACGTTCTTCAAAAGCCTTAGAGCTGATCAGAAGACGAGAAAAATATTGCTGATCTATTACCACAGCAGAATATTTTTCAATACTTAGTTACAATTTCCTGCGGCTAATTTTGAAGCAGCAATATTTGTTTGAAAAAATCTCACAGTTAATTTTTCACACACCTAAAGCAAATTTTTTTTCACTTAAAAAGCGACGAGGTAACGGAGCACGAAAAACGGCAGCTGAAATCAAAATTGCACCAAAATTAATAAACATATTTTAACATAGATGAAATCATATCAATATTCTATGTATATCTGATTAGAAATCATCAGGTTAAGAATTTTCTGACTTTTCTTCTTTTACGTTTTGTTTCTGTTGAAGAGTTCTTCCTTCTAACGGGATGTATAATAATAAGTTCAATAAACCATAATTTTATGCTCTTGAGTGATTTATTTCCCTTCAAAATCAGAAAAAAGATTATTGAATTTGACTGATCAGCTTCTTGGTGTTCAGTGAAAAACATATATCAACACAAATATTTTTGGAAAGACTGCATTCCAAAGTTTCATGTATATTCATCCCTGAGTTCAGTTTATTTGTTTCTAAAATGCATAACTAGTAAACCCACACGCGAAAATTTACGTGTTTTTTATTGATTTTTTTCGTTTGATCTGCCAGTGGACGCAGACTTTGTGAGGGAGTTTTCACATTAAATACCTTTGATGAGGCATTGATGTGCCTTTGGTATCCACAACACAATGCTTACAATTTATGAATACACTATCGAAATTTCTCCTATCTAAATCCTCATGAGCATGACAGAGAGACGGACCAAGCAAGCAAAAAACTGTTTATTATTATGTAGTGGAATACTTGTCAAACCCTTTGAAGTAAACAATTACATAATAATAGACATTGTATGTATCTCCCTTTCTCTCTATATATATTTCTATCCATCTATATGTGTGTCCGTTCTATTCCTTTTTATTCATTTCTGAAGTGAAATTTTCGAACTGAAATCAGAACGTGTATATGCATGTATTATAAGCATTGTAGTATGGATACCAAAGTCACTGAATCACTATAAAATACTCCATTTTTTTCGTTATTAGCTTTCTTCTGTTACACGGCCATGTTATATGTACATATGATACACAATGGAAGTTCTGTATACATATATTGATGAAAAATATTCAAATTCTTATAGTACCATGGGTAAAACTAACATATGTATTTTATTTCATAGATTATCAATTTTATCACTTTTAAGCTTAGGAATTTCAACGGGTACTATACCCGTCTATATTTGTATGGATTATGTTATCAGTAGATAAGATACAGAATGGAAGTTATGTACATATTTTTTATAAATTATTGAAAAAATATTTATTTAGAACACAATAATGCATCAATAATTTTTGATTCATTCATCGGTATAATAATTTCAAATTCGTCAAATCTAAATCGTAAATTTTCACGGGAACTGTCTAGTTCATACATGTTAGTGTGCTGTAAGTAAAGCAGTAACCGACTTTACCTCCACAACATAATATTTTCAGGATGACAGCGTCAGAGGTTGTCATATTATATGAAAAAGTTCATTAAAAAGATCGCCTCGGAACATTACTATTTGTTGTGCAATATTAATTTCATTAAATGGTTTGTACACATGCACATGCACAACTAAGCAATCTACTACAAAATTGCTCTAAAAAGAAGAGAAAAAATTCAGCCTTATAAATCAATGTCGATAATTAGGTAGAATACATTCGTATAAATAGCTGATCAGAACGATCGTTATAAAACTTACTTTAAACTTTTTGGAAGAGAATATGTATGACGCCCTCGCTAGAATTTCTACCCAACACAGTGGCATAAAACTCGCAGGTGTAATAAATCTAAACAACAACTGCGACTGCGATATAATTTTTCCTAATCACTAACACAAAAATTATTAGGGGTTCCAGAAATTTCTGTCCTGATTTTTGCTAGGAATACTAATCGAAAAAAATCACTGAAAATTCTTTATTGCTGAACAAAATAGTCACCCTCATTACAAATAACTTTCTTCATCTACTTGTGAGTTTTTTAATCCTCCTTTCAAAAAAATTAACAGCTGTCGAAAAAATAAAGGAATTAAACTCCACTTCATCCTCGTAAACATTTCTAAATCTTTTTCCGCTGAGGAAATGCGAGTATAAATGCTAAGAAACAAAATAAGTGAAAATCTGATGGAACAAGGTCTGGAGAATATGGTGGATGAGGAAGAATTTCTCAAATTAAGAAAGGGGTTGTTTGGTAGAATGGGGTCTAGCGTTATCGTGTTGTAAAACAACTCATATCCTGTTCACAGGAGTAGAAATTTTTTTATACGACAATGCATTTAGACGTACGAGTTGCTGACAATAAAAGTCGGCAGTCACAGTTTTTCCTTGCTTCAATAACTTAAAATGAATCACACTTTATTCATATGTTTTAAAGTTTGATTAAAGCAAAGAAGACAAAATTTTTCGATACCCGTTATAATTATATGTTATCGATATTTGGAAGTTGTTTCCATTAGGGATATCGGAAAGTCCTGTCATTTTTTCTTTGAGTTTGGTCCTCTTTTCTTTGATTCACTTTGAGTTATTGGAACAAGGAAAACTGACTGCAGACCTTTATTGTCAGCAAATCGAACGTTTAAATGCATCGATGCACAAAAAATGTTCTGCTCTAGTAAACAGAAAAGAGTCAGTTTACAACACGATAACACTAGACCCCATTCTGCCAAACAAGCTTAAGAAAAAAAAATAAAGCCCTTAGTTTGAGAAATTCTTCTCCACCACTATAATTGCCAGACCTTGCTCCATCAGATTTTCCCTGTTTCGTTATTTAGAGTATTTCATCAGCAGAAAAAGATTTACAAATGTTCACGAGGTTGAAGCGGAGTTAAATTTCTTTATTTCATCGGGAGATGTTAATTTTTTTTGGAAAGTGGATTAAAAACTCTCAAGTAGATGAGCAAAGGTTATACTTGATGATAGTGAATAGTTTTTTTGAGTAATGAAGATTTTTCAGTAATATTTTTTCGATTATTATTCCTAACAAAAATCAGGAAAAAACTTTTCGGTATCCCTAATATAAAAGGCTATAACTGTTATGCCAAAGTTGAACATTCAGCAATACAATAGTAAAGACAATTTTGAATTCGTTGAAGTTAGTTGGATTTTAATCATGCCACAATTTTGTGCACCGATAAAAAGTCTATATAATGTATGATTTTTAACATTCTAAGCTCTAAAAAGGGAGCTAAAACAAAATTTAAATATTACAAACATTTTAATTTCAATATTTTTTAACAAAATTTACAGACAAAATACATTAAAGATTAGTATAGCCTCCTCGTGTTTCAAAAAGTTTCAGCAGACGTTTATTCACAAATTTCGTCAAATTTTCATTTTCAGTTACAGGAATACCATTGACATAAGTTTCAGGTTCATTTCACAGTTCATCTTTGGTGGAAAATTAACATCCCGACTGATAAACACTTCAGTTAAGAAGTGACAACAGGGTTAAAATAGGGTTAAGATCTGGAAAATATACTAGCCATTTCCTCAGTCAGTCATTTATGAACCTGAGTCCTCGAATATTCTGCTGCAGCCTTTGCAGAATGTAAAGGGACATTGTCATGTATCAAAACAAATTTATTTCTGTCAGCAGGAGTCATCTTGCTGAAACACAGAACAACCATCTTCTTGAGGAACTCAACATAGGTAGCTGCAGTCAGTTTTACACCTTCAGAGATACTGAAAGGACTCACTGATTGTTTGCAAACAGTTAATGCCTATATCATAACACATCCTCATCCTGTTGACGACGAAGGCATTGGGGGTGGGAAGCTCCTTCGGGAATTCAAACTTTGTTCTCCCTGTCAGGCCCGACAAGGGTAGCACGCATCTCATGAGTAAAAATGATGTGTTTACAATCTCATTACAGTTAAGTTACTTCCCTTTCAAGATGAAAATCCTTATGTCCTTGTCTTATGTCAGGCAAACAAGTTGTACCATCCTACTCAAAACTTGACTTCAAGTCGTTTTCGATACATGGCTTAGTGCAACATTCTCAAAGATATTTTTGCTCGTTGAGTGAGGGCCCCTGCGTATTTCCCATTTCACTCAGAACAAATCATACCTTGTAGGATTGTTGAGACTGTTTCACAGTATGGATATCATGACCCAAAGAAGGAGCTATATCTTTCACACATTTACCACCAGCTAATTTCGACACAATGTTAGTCTTTTCTTGGTTGTCAAGGCACTTGCAGTGGTTCATTTTAACTGAAAATTACAAGGAATAAAAGCATGGAATGGCAAAACAATTGTATTGCTCTAGTTCGTTTACTGTTTCGTACAACTGATTGAAAAAAATGCATAGATGCGCACGTCAATGGTACCAATATTTACATCAAATTTTATTGATCCAAACTGAACAATTGAATATTTAGCCAGATAAAAGTTTCATGTTCAAAAGCTTGGCACGTGGCGTAGGCGTTAAGACGACCTCGTTTATGTTGCAGCTATCTGGATCGATGCAAGACCTTGATGAAAGAAGCTGTTGTCAGAAAATTACCATATGGACACTTTATATTTGTTTCTAATGCATTCATCATTTTGATCACAGTTCAGTAAACATGTGGCAATATCAACACAAAGAATACTATATTTAAATTGAGGATGAATTCTCACAAAGAACTTTATGAATATGCAATATTTCTTCACACGTGGTAGAGAAACGAACAAAGGAACGTCCAGAAGTAATTCAAGTGGGAGCTGAGAAAATGCACCTTGATAGACAGGCTTGCACCAAGAACTTTCTAGCTCAGAACTAGTTCTATAACAACTCGTTCATACTCTGGACTTCTAAAGTTGCCAATAAAGTTAGACAATAGACTCAAAGGCATGTCAGGCTTTTTCTTCATTTATATCCATCCAACAATCAAACTTGGGATCTTTTAAATCTTTCTGATCTGAGGGTCATCAAATTTCTGAGGTACTTTTGAAACTTTTTGTTTCAAAAAATTTAAAGCAAAGCTTTCATGTCCCTTGCCTTTAAACAGTTTTTAAATGATGTGCTTGATGTGCTGTGGAGGAAGAAAAATATTCTGTAGATTTATCAGAGCATGAGTAACAAGATTATGAGAATCTGGATAAGTCAACTTCTTGCAGGCCAGTCACATTGTCTGTAGTGCTGTTTGTCTTCCCAGCAATCTCATAAATAGAGGAAAAATGAAGACTCCGAGTAACTTCTTGTGGGGCCAGCACCAAAAACACAACCACCAGATAAAAATGGAATTTAATTGTGAAAAATGTATGCAAAAATATGAACAAAGAATATATCCAATGCATCATGGTGGACATTTAAATGGCTGACGAACATGTGGGTGTATTTAATTACATCGTGAGGCATTAAAACAGACCAAAATATTTTCCGTGGAGTTAGACTATGTTTCGGATAGTGTTTTTGAAAGACAAATATGAGCCTCTCCTTTTGTGTAAAAAATGCCAATACTTTACTTGAATGCTCGTGTGGCAATACAAATTTATCTTCAACCATTTCTATGCATGAAATAATGAGATTTACGAGCATTTAAGTTGGATGTTTTCATGGTAAGATAAATATGCACAATTTTATGTTAATCGGAATGTAATAACTAATTATCATGGCCAAGTCGCCTCAAATTTGATGGATTCAAACCTCCTCAAAATTAATGACACGTTTGCTATCAATGAGGCCAATGGAAGAAGGTAACAACCACGACAATTTAGTTTGGCAATCTATGTACTCCCACAACACACGTGAATATCATGTATATATATCATACATCACTGTAATCCTATAGCCTAACTTCACTGGTAACGTCCATTTAATCTTAATTTCACACAGAATGGCTAAAGGAATGGTTTACTCCTCACACTAACACATTATATTTTCCCACTCTATTGAGTATTGTTTTTGCACCGCAGGTCCGCCTATTTGCTTGCACTATGCTAGCTCACAGCCTACCAGGGCGCCTGGCACAGTCGCCTCTTTAAGCATGACGGATTTTTACCTTTCCACTGGTTTAAGAGGACGCTACTAGTTTGAAGTGTTCTAGTTGTTATTTCCAAGTTGTCAATGTCGTCAATTTACGAGATAATTAGAGTAGATGCTGATTCCAATTTGACGGTAGACGTTAATTCCAAATTAACGATGAATTTTCAAGCTTCTCCGAACTCCCATATTGACAAGAACTTCTCCCAAATTTCCCAGGAACTTCTCCCAAATTGGAACAAACCTCTTCAAAGAACTACTCCTAGGAACTTCTTCAAAAAATTTCTCTAATGAACTTCTTCAAGGAATGCCTCCAAGGAACCTCCCACCCTACAATGATAAGAAAATCCTCCATGAGTACATGCCTTGATAGATATGTTCTCCTGCGCTATACAGTTTTATGGCATATTGTTTGTGTTTTTATATTTCAAAGCATCCTCACCTCCACTTTGAGAAGATTTTCCGTCGTTGATTTCTTGCAAGATTTTGACGTTGACTGCCGCCGTCGCTGTTCGCTCTCTTTTGCCCCTTGATTACTATGTCCTGTCTCTGAAATTTTTAAAACTCCTCAGTCTTCCTACAGCCGGTTTGATGACTTTTTGATTGCACTAACCACGCCCTCATGCCTCCTAGCTCCTCTTTTCATGTTGAGCTTCTCATGATTGTTCCTCTATAGCAGTTCATGAAGTGACTGTTCAAGTATAAATTTCGTACTTGAGTTTTTGAGTTTTTGCAGGCTTATCCCCTGGTCAGCGATTTCGATCTTCTGAACGTTGAGGTGTTTACAGTTTACATTTCATTCCCTTCACTGCGTGCCAGCAGAGTGCAGACATGTAAGCGGCTCCGCGGGGAAAAACAATCCGCAATAGAATGAGGTAACAGAATGTGTTAGTGTGAGTAGTATATCATTCCTTGTGCCGTTCTGTTGGAAATTAAGATTAGGTGGATGCTGCGTGTGTTGAGGAAATTATTTTTGTGCATAGTTGTAGCCCCTAGGTGGCTCATAGAGCAGGAAAGACGTGCCGCACCGTGAATCGAAGTAGCCACTCACTTGTGGGAAATGCGACTAACATGGTTGACACCGTAGTGGGAAGAAATAGAGGGTATTGTTTGAGGTGTTATTTGCCAGTGTTAATTCCTCGTATTTTCACCCCCAGTGCCGGACTTCCAATGCAATGGCAAGTGCTAAAGTTGATGTTATTTGAAAGTAAAATGAAGTCAGCGATCGGGAATTTCTTGTATTTTCAATGTGAAGGTTTCATTGAGTTTTGATTGTTCGGTGTCGTACCTAACTATTCAGCAATTAGGAATACGATTAATCTGTTTTAATAGGGTATAATATTGGTGATTCTTCTGTCAGAATGCAGTGGACAGCTGCTATTGTTAACTTTCTGACCATTAAAACAAACATGTTTAATCTCTCTGTGTTTATGTACTATCCTTTCTCACGTCTGTCATCAGGAATGGAAACGTTTTAATTATATAATGATAAGGTTTAGAACCCTCCAAAGGCTATCATGTGATGTTTTCTTTTCATTTGTTTATTTGTTTAAGAATGTCATGTGCAAGTATTGATAAGAAATAACGGAAAGTAAGAAATATGCAGAAAAACCATGCATTTGAAACCCAGATTTAGGTATTTTTGGAGAGATAGAAAATGCCTAGTCATACAACAATTATTTCAGAAATACAAGTAGAGCATTATTTCGATACCGCCACATCCGCTTGAATTAGAATGGTACAAAATTTTGACCCGATGGAGCAAAATAGATCACATTTTCAAAATTAGCATGCAAATAGAATTAGAAAAATACAGTCTGTATATTTACTTATATGATAGACAACGTATCTCCATCTCTGTCTCTCTCTCTCTATCTCTTTCTCTGTATCTGTGTGAGTCCGTCTCATTTCTTAAAATCTATTACTGAAAAAAAATTATTGAACTGAAATCAGAACAGGTGTACATGTGTGATAAGCATTATTTTATGAATACCAAAGGTGCCAGAATACAATAAAACCAGATAATTTCAGTGGAAATTCCACGATTTCGATTTGACTGGTATAAAATTATCATAGTGATGAATGTATCATATTATAGATTTATGATGAATTAATGTGTTTTAAATGAATGTGTTTCATGATTATGGGCAGAACTTCCATTATGTATCTTATCTACCGATAACATGACCTAGATAGTACCCGTGGACATTCCATGGTTTAGAAGTGATAAATGTAAGGATCTATGAAATAATTTTTTTTCAGTTTCACTCTTGGTACTATCAGAACCTGAATATTTGTCCTGGATACATACAGAACTTCCGTTCCGTATTTTATCTACCAGTAACATACACATATTGTTGGAAAGAGAGACAAACAGAGAAAGATAGAGAAAGTGATAGAGCGAGAGACATAGAGATGGAAACCACTGTGGATTATATACGTAGATACGTCATTTTTCCCCGTTATTTGCCTTCTCTTACACGGCCATCTTATCGGTAGATAAGATACAAGCTAGGAGTTTTGTTAATATTTATGAAACATATTTATTTAAAACAAAATAATTCGTCGTAACTTTGTAATACATTCGTCTCTATAACAATTTAAAATTGGTCATATTTAAACCGTGAAAATTCCAGGTTTTAGAAGTGAGGAAATTAGGGATTTTTCGATCCATAATTACGTTATAAGTTTGATAAGACTTGACTTAAAAGCCAAGTCTAATCAAGTTAAAACAAATTTCTATCAAGGTCTTGGGAAGACAGGCGTAATTTGTAGTCTCGTAAAATTCATCGCAAGCTCTGGAAATACAAGGCCTGGTTGATGCTGATCAAGCAATACAAAAAAATTATGTAAACAAGCGTCAGGAAGCTCGAACAGATCAAGGCAAACCAGCTGCTTCGCAGGAAGACCCCGAAAACAGCCTCCATGAACTAACGATTTCTTTCAGATACATGGGTGTAGTTGTTCACAAATCACCTTCAAATACAACTGGTAAGATTCGTCACATTACATTTTTATTTTCATACCCTAATATAATTTCCCATACTCAGATGACAACTTATAGAGAACGGAAAAGGTTTCTGGAGAAACTCTTCGCTACTTGTATTGAAAAGGTTCAGCTCCTGATTTCATTCAAACATTCACACTCTACGAGTTTTACGAGATAAAATCTATTTGCAGAGAAGGTGACAAGAATCCATGAGTATGGGAGTGGATGACTATGACTGAGAGTGGATGACCATGAGCACAGGCTACTTTGTCAAGACCTACATAATCCTCAGGCGCCGTCTCGAGGCCATCATCTCATCGCTGCAGATGGCGGTTATATTGAATAACACTGAAGATTAGACCGGTATTTTTATTTGCTGGAAATTTTACTCACTTTGGTGAAAGAGTTTATGAGGTACCTAAGGCAGAACTTAGATTTAGGGTTTGTTTAGTTTTTTCACCCCATCCGGTATGTTACCAGTTCAGGCTAAAGACTTTGGTACAGAGCCATGCCATATGGAACAGGTTTAACTGGTTGCTCTTATCATTAGCTTCGCTTGTTAGACTTATGGAAGCTGGAAACATTTTAGTGAATGATATCGGGTTCATCCATGTGAACATCACTGACGAGAGTATTTATAGAAATGAGCCCTGGACGTGTTAGCTTGGATCTTCGGAATGTTAGTGATACACATGCAAACAATGACCAATCGATTGCTCGTCATATCCTTTTACTGTCGTGGCGGACAAATTCATCGAAAGTCCCGAAACTTCTTATATATAAGAATATAATCTCACAATTCAACGTATTTCGATAGTGCTTTTCTTGTCTGGTTTCGCTCTAGGGTTGCAAATATATTCAATATCTCAGGGATGATAAACATTTTCAGCGCGTTGTTGGAATTTATTTTCGTGACGGATATTGTTACACTTACTTAAAATAAATTCGGCAGGAAAGGGTTGAGAGCGGGACATTCAACTGTAGTCATCCAGACAGATTTTGAGGGCGGTTGCATGTATCCATGTTGATCAGTAAGAGAATGTTACGGCGGTAAGTTAGCATAATGAACATTGAAATCACTAATAAATACAACAGCTGCTTTAAAATGACCATCACAATTCACCATATGCTCAAAAAGAGCTAGCTGTATCCTTGTGCTCTCAGTGAAATTATAGTAATAGGCAAGAGTGGAAATATATCTTAGGATGTGATGGACAGAGTGTCTTGAGAAATGACGGGATGAAAAAGGAGCATACAAGATTGAGGGACGTGATGGGGAAAATGAGGAAAGAAAAATGAGTGTGATAGTGGATCTTTTAAAGCACATGCTTTTTTTACCTACTGTAGATCATAAGTGATTGCCCTTCCTCATCTTCCAGAAGATTACAGGGTATAGAAAATTTTAATCCACATGATCTATTAAGGAAGTTTTGTGACAAATGAGTTAGTCACCTATGACAACCACAACCTAGGTGATTCGCATAACATCGAACACTCAATTCACAAATATTTTTTCGTCAAATATTTCTTTATTTCCAATTCAGTCATGTACACTGTTCAGTGTTCTAATCAAAACATGTATTTCCCGTGATAAATGTTTTTAATTTTCACGGTTCTATATCTCGTAATTTTCTACACGGGAATGATGTAGAAATTATGAAGATGTATGAACCGATGTCCCCCTTCTTCATGCGCGTCGGTTGGCGTTTTTTTGAAGTTTTTACTCTACTTTCGTACACTACCCTTACTTACAAAGTTGTCACCGTATACTCTGTTCATTCTGCAGTACTATGTCCTTCTGCTTGCAGAAAACAGTTTAGTTTTCGAAACACATTTGGCGGGAGCATCGATCACAGTGGCCATGTTCAATTGCCGGTACCTTGGATAATCGGGCTGTATTCGTTTTGACGATTATGTTGAGAAATAAGTAAGATCCTGCACCACTTTGGTTGATGAAATTATTATGTTACCCTCATTTACCTTCTTTTATGGCACATCAGATGTTAGAAACAAAAGATTTCCTACACGCATACAGTAACACGTAAAATGTATTATATACATCACATTTTTTGTCATAACTTTAGTTTGGATTCACCATTTTAACTGATGTTTAGTCAGTATTATCTCATGTAGTATCTTGAGCCGTATGTGGAAAGAAAAAATAAAAAGTCGGTGTTGAAATTGCTTCATTGACAAAAAAATTATCCAACGTAAAATTTTTGAACACATGGTATTATTTCTCTTTTCTTGTTCAAAATATTAAATTTTGAGAGTCATCAGGTGTTTATTTGTTCCATAGATAATAAAACAAAATGATCACCGACCAATCACAGATATACACGATCATTACACAATAGTTCCATGTTTTATCTGTCTTCTTGATCCATAATCTGCAAATTACCGTCAAAAATTGCTAAAACTAAAAAATCATCCACAGATAAGCGTAATACAATCATTGAACGTCAGAAATAAATCATGGTTACCGAAAAATATGAAACAGAAAAGGATTTACTTCTAAATAGAGTAGGAAACATCTTCAGAAAGTATTAAACGTTTGATGATGGAATTACAAACATTCCGAGAACTGATAGAACAAGAAACTTAAAGGAAAGTAGCTCAAAGTGCATAAGCAAAGAGGTACAGAAGGACCCTTTTGCAACCCACCCGACATTCGTAATGACCTTAAAGGAGCTAGGATTGAAATAAGCATGAACAGTATTAGTAGAGCTCTAAATCGTACTAACTTCAATTTAAGATCCCCCATGAAAGTGTCATTACTGAAACATCAATATGTCAAGGCTGTTTGAATTTTCTTGAAATCTATAAAGAGAAAGGTAGAGAGTTTTGGGAAAAGGTGATCTGGTCAAATGCGACCAAAATCGAACACTGTGGAAGAAACAGAGCAGTGTGGGTTTGGCGGAAAAATAGTATTGCTCATAATAATCAGAATACCATCCCGACTCTGAAGTTCAGAAGTGGTTCCATCATGATATGGGGATGTTTTTCATCGAAAAGTGAGTCAAAAATTATGAAAAGTAGGATGAATGGTCAAATGTCCAGCGACATTCTGAGAAAAATCTTCGGAAATCTGCAGTTTTGCTTGGACACGGCTGCGATTTCTTGTTTCGAAAAGACAATGATCCCAAACAGACTGGCAAACTAACGAACGAGTGCTTTTGAAATAACGAAAATGATGTCCTCAATTGACCGTCAGTCTTTCAACATAAATTCAATTGAGAATTTATAGAAAACTATGAGAATTAAAGTCCACAAGCAGAATCCACAAAATATTAATAAATGAAAAGAGATCTGGAAGGAGAAACGGAAAAAAATACCACTATATATGTATTTGTAAAAAACTTGTGTGGAACAATAGAAACCGATTAGAAGCAGTTGAGCGAAATAAAGGATTCGGAACAAAATATTTGATGAATGTATCCAATACTTTGCCTATGGTCATATTTTTTGATTAATAAAACGATTTCAACACTGACATTAAATTTCTTTTCCATATACGACTGAAAATACTACATGAGATAGTACTGACAAAAATATCAAGAGAAATTGTGGATCCATACTTAAGTTACGACAAAAATGTGATGTATATAATAATTTTACATATGACTGTATGCAATATATATACAATATATATATACTTCAGAAAAGTGGAATCTGCATTTCTTTGTTCGTTTCACTACCACGCGTGCAGAAACGGTGCATTTTCACAAAGTTGTTTGTGTTAATTCATCTTAAATTTGCAAACACTGTTCTTTGTTTTGCAATAGCCACATGTTTGCAGGAGTGTAAGCAAAATGATTAACAGATTAGAAATAAATGTGAAGTGTTCATATGCTAAGTTTCTGACTTTAGCCTTTGTCTTCAGGGGCTCTCATCTGTCCAAACAGCCACAGCATAAAATGAGGTTGTCTTACCGTCTAGAATCAGACCACAAGCTTGAGAGTCCCTCAGTTGTTGTTTGGACTGAATCCACTGACGAGTTTCCTGTGACTGTGTTGGATAGAATTTCGAGCGAGGACGTCAGAATCTCTTTCAAAAAGATGAAGGTAAGTTTTATAACAATCGTCGTGACTTTCTGCTGGTAAAAATGTATTTTGATAAATTATCGATTATTATTTTATAGCTCAGCTTTTTTATCATTGTCTGCTTAGACGATTCTAATAATAAAGTACATTTTAGTCCACGCGTATAAATACAGGTCATTTTATATAATAAATCTTATATGACACCAAACAGTGTCCAGATGCTATCCTTTTGATGAACTTTTCCATGTGACATAACAACCCTTGACGCTGTCATCCTAAAAATAACATGTTGCAGAAGTAAAGTGGGCTACAGTGTTGTATATACAGAATATAGAATAGAAAAATGTTTTTCTACAGGGTGTGATCAACATAAGGCATACCTGATCCAAATACAAAAAACTCACTGTTAGATTTACATAGAACTTTGAATTGCGGTCTTTCCAACAGTATTTGCATTGAGGAGCACCTGTTACATTACCTGGAAAGAAAGTGTTTTTTTTGAGTATTGTGTTCGGCTTCATTCTTTTGCTAGTTATTTGTGATTTATTCATATGATATCCAGCGATCACTGAATCCTTATTTCAAATAATGTTCTATCATAGTTGGAATTTACAAACCTTGTTTCTACATGAACTGCTAACACTGTCACTTTGGACACGTTACATAATTAGGGATTTCCTTTAAAGATGTTCTCCCTACTCGAGCATGAACCTTTTTCGCTTTTCAGAAATATTACATATGTTTTTGTCTGATTTCCGTGTCATGAAATGGGCAAATACAGACATACCTAGAGGAGGGTTTTGAGATCCAATGGTCAACGTATTCATGCAGTATCAGTTATAACTAACCAAGAATTTCCAAATGACAAAATATACGAATCCCAAAAGGCTCCTATGTATTGGTAAACCAAAACAGACAAGTGACCTCCATAGGGAATATGAATTTTATATACACTGATTCAGGAAATGTTTCTACTACAGTAATTTTCTAGGATTGAATAAGTTTACTTATATAAGTATGTGCCAAAAGAACCTAATGGTTTGAAAACATTTAATTTATTCGCTGTATGATTTCAAACATTAATAATGTTTTGATTAACGCAAAAAGATTTTAATCCACTATTCTCGTTGAAAGAAATAGTTAGAATAATGAAATATCAATAAAATTTTAGGCTGTTTTGAATTAACTTTTTTTGTTGATTTCTTTACTTGGCCCGCAGGTGCAACTGCTGCTGCTCGTCTGCCTCGTCACCATGTCGGTAAGGAAAAATATTATACTTTTTTTGGACTTTCAAATTTGATTTTAGAAAAAGTATTGAGTGAATTAACCAGTTGTCGCACTTGGTAATTGAAAGTGATAAACAAATGTTATTTATGAGCAATGTGATGACTCCTGTCCAATTTTTTGATATATGATTCTTGAATTCGAGTTCAGGTGCATATCATTCGATTTTTCTGTTGAAAATTCATTCAGGTTGTGTCATCAAATACGTTATTTCTTATTGAAAGTTTGATGATCATAGAAAGTAAACGTTTTAATCAGTTTGTTACTCTGTAGTATATACATCGCAAAGAAAACGTGTTGTAAAGCGTATATTCTTCAACAAAGTGCCTTCCATAATATTCACAATACATTTATCGAAAAGCCTGATTTTCAATATACATGACATTCTTAATTATGAAACTGATATTAAAACTTCCAAATCTCCAACAATATGCATCAATTTTTTTTTAATTTTCTCTGGGCGTAGATTTACAGTACTTGAACTATGATATTTCTCAAATTTTCAGGTTGTCTAAATAATACCACTATAGTTATTTTACATTTTGCTACTTTAAGAACGTCCAAAATTAAGGAAAAAAATAACATTTTGACGTAAGAAATATGTACAAAACTGATTGATGAAAGTTTTATTTGATATTTAGCTCTAAGACCTGAATTTTCAATCACTGCAGAGTATCTACGAAAAAAGGATTTTAGTTAATTTTGACATTGGGCAGTTGTAATCTTGTCCCATTACTGTCGTAATTTTAGCCAATTCAATAATAAATTGTCAGATTTCTCATCCTGACATTCTGTTTTAGAGTCTTCCATAAGTTTTCTATTTGATTCATGTCAGGGCCCTGAGCAAGTTTATTCATAACTTCTACTCTCTGATCTTTGAGACATTCCATAAAGAGTTTAACCTTGTCATGAGGAGCATTATCCTGTATTAAAACTGAAGTACTAATTTCATAATTCTGCAAAACTGTCACATGTTGTTCTAACCCGTTCTTGTAAACATCGGCATTAAATCTAGTATTTAAAAGCTCAAGCAGCGATCTACCCTAGACTGTAATAAAACTGAAAACCCTAACACATCTGTCAAAAAATTTAACAGTTTTCTGATAAAGTTCGATTGCAAACTCTCATAAATTCCTCTACTTACAAACTGTTTACCATCGCTAGCAAATACATTGAATTTAGATTCATCACTGAAAAATACTTAATTCCAATAGTCTCCTGACCAACTGCCATGTTTTTTGGTAAATGTCGATTGTGCCGTCTGGCTCATTTTACTCATCAGCAGCTTTTTGCAAGGTGATCTTGCCTAAAGGCCCATTTCATGCAATAGCGTGGACACGGTTTTTTATGAAACATTTGAACTGCCTTCAATTTAACTAGAAATTTCACCTGTAGTTATAAAACAGTATTTTAGTGCTACGTGTTGTCTAACCCTGTACTCTATTACTGCAGTTCTCTTTGGTCTCCCTGTTTTTTTTTTGTATTAATTTGCCAACAAATTTTATTATGAAGTTTCAGAATTTAGCGATTTACCTGTTTAGTAATTTCTTCAACTTTATGATTTTTCTTACGCAATTTTACAATTTCTGCCTTAACAGCTGAATCAACTTTGTTTCGTTTTGCCATGGGTGCAAATTTTGCAGTGATGATAAGCAGCCTAGATATTCTTTATCTTTATCTGCTACCATGAGTAAACCGGTTATTTCAAAATTATCATGGATTTTTTTTAAATTTGTTTACTAATTTTGGACTTTCGAAGAGAGATAGTGTTAAATAAGTATGGTAGTTGTGTTTAGGCAACCTGAAAATTTGTAGAATAGTTCAAATACACTACATCTACATTCAGTGGAAGTTTGAAAAAAATCGATTGAATTGTGTGAAGGTTCTGAAATTTTAATATTTGTTCTTTTATTGTGGACGGCACTATGCATTAGTCAAAAATTTTTATTGTTGTGTACTCAAAATTGAACATGTAACGTATTTATTCCAGGTCGTTGGAGTGGCTGGAAGTAAGCTTGGCCGACGGTCGTTGAAGTCGGACAGGGGTCGGTCATTGAGTGATGACGACAGTGGTGAACTGACTGGACGGGAGGACGGTGGAAACTTCATTGATTATTGTTCAGAAAATTCATGTTATAAGTGCCTCATGTTTAGCGGATGTAGTTCTGCTAGTGATTGTTCAATTGGTGACAGTTGCTTCAAACGTATGTGCTGCAAGTCCGTAGGTGGAATATGTGGCACTCATTACGACTGCTTGTTTATGTTTTAACTCGGATGACGACTGCTTCAGTGATTACAAATGGAGTATTTTTCGCCCTGAGAATAAAGACAGCATTGCCACTTATATTGTAAATTACAATTGTTTGAAACAAATCATTGATCAGACCGATCAGAATAGAGTCACATTTTAATAGCCAACAGCGAATTTGATATCAGAACGGTTGAAACATGTAGAGCTATGCTGAACAAATACCAAATTTAGACATTAGCTGGCTTTCAAGATACGCACATGTTTCCCATAACACAATTTTTTATTGACTAAAATAATATTACAAAATGGAACACCTTTTAATCAATAATATGTCCCATGTAATTCATGAGAATCCTTCGTAATCCCTAATCTTATACATCGGCTAGAGAACATGCTTAGTTTTTATCTTCAATGTACGAACATGTTTTTCCATGTTTTTTGAATTGTCTGAAATGCATCACGAAATTTATTTCTGCCCAACACATTTTTTTCCAATTTGAGTGTGATCTAAATAAAATGAAGGCAAATACTTTGTTTAATTGCTGCTGTGGTAAGAACACCCTTAGATACGCTACTTTCTTAGCAGATTTGATTGTGCATTTATCAAAAAATCAGTTTGCAATCATTTCAGACAGTATTTTTCGGGTATGAATTTAACACGCAATATTTCTTCCATAAACTGCCATGAGCGGGAGAAACGTTCATGTTGTTTTAGTATTTTTATCAGTTACTACAGAAAACATAGGTTCACATAAGTTACTGTGGAAAATTTTTGCTTACAAACATATAAATTCATGCATTTTTAAATTATACCCATCAAAAACTCTAAAATAAGGGAAATCACCCAGTATTTCATCGAGGTAAAAAGTTAGTTTTTCAGTCAATGAAAAGACATTGAGAAGTACAGAAAATAAAACAGTCAAATCGAAAATATGTGCTTCATATGTGTTATACTTAAACATTCTTAAGAAGAATATCTAACAATTGTCCTCATATACTCTCGCCACAACAAAAATAATTTTACATTCAGCTATTTCAAAAATTGCCTTCGTCTTGTTAGCACCACCCAAAAATTATCTCACAAATATCAAAGTAAAGCTTTAAGAATTACGTCCTGTTGGAGGGAGCTTATGCCTCTCGATATTCTTCGGTCAGAAATGCACCGTGTTTTTAGTTTTCGTGGGACATCAAAACAAGTATTTTCATTTACATCAGGGACACAAGAGAATAGCTACACAACTAATGGTTTTCAATTTACAAAGCTCTATGAATGAATACCTATTATAGTTTAGACCAGAGTTTTCAATGGTGTAATATGTTGCTTTAATAATAAGCAGAATGTTTCAAAAGATCTGTTTCTAGACCATAAACTAGTTCATATAACAGCGCCGACACTCTCTACTCTAAGCGAGCTTTCTATAATTGATTCATAACTGATTTATGTGTGACTCATTAAACTCGTAAAGGAATAAATTATTAGGTTATCTTAGAGCTTTGATTGCAAGCACGAAACTGTTCCCGTTACTTCTTGCTCGTTTGCTCGTTTCTCTCTTCCATTCTACTTTCATACAAATTCTAACCTTTTCTACCTGTCCCAATTTTGGTTGGCTTTGATAATTCTTGACATTAGCAAAATATCGGCACCTAATAAAAAAGTGATTCTATTCCATAACATTGTAGTCATTATCATTTGGAGTTACGTTGATCAGTTAAGTACTAATAAATTTTTGGAAAATATTTTTCACCCGAGGCGCTCTTCAAGAAATCGAGTACAGAGTTTTCTAACCTAATCACTACATTGACAAGAACTTAATCTCATTACCACTTAAAAAAGGGATATGAAACAATTTTGAGGGGTGTATTAATATAGAAAATGAATCGAAGTATTTTAAAACGGTATATAACTTAGTGTCGTCCAAATGGTTTTTCCGACAAACCCAAATCATTGTTTCTCTTCACAAGCGGCTGTTTCTTTACAAAAAAATTGCTAGTTTTCATCACACATGATTGCAATCAACAACTACTAAACCGGTAGTGGTTTAACAGTACACGAAGTCTGTGAATTACTGCTTACTAAAAGCTTAGGTTCCTTTCCACCAGAGGTTTCTACTTCAGTTCTGTCTGGACTCTGGGTCTAGAGTTTAATTTCTAGAGATAATGGGGAGATTTTTGTTCGCTAAGAATCGATGACAATCTGTACTACCCCAACGACAAAGTTATGTCGGGTCACGGCCGTCATAGTCATGTAAAATGAACGCAGTGTAATTTGAAGTAATACAGATCGTAATTTTTTCAATATCAGTAATAATTTTTTGAACAATTACGGCACAAAAATACGTCCAAGACTTTTTAACGATACAGTTACGGAAAATAAACCTACCCGGTTCAATATTTAGTTTAATTAAACGAGATCATACTGTTGAATCACCCAGTTTTTGACGTATAACGTAGGTAATTCAGCACAGTATTAGTAAATGACTTTTTTGAAAAAGCTAACGCATCCATCCTAGAAGTAAAACATCTGCAATACAGTGTCCATTTTAGCAGTACTAATAAACAACAGCGCTAATTGTACAACTGTAGAGAGTTTGCAGATTTAAAACAGGTAAGTTACAGTCTCAAAAAACTTTTGCTGGATGAATAGTTGCTTTTCCAAATCTTTATTATTTAAATGTCATCTCATGGTCTGATCTGTTATCTCTACCTATAAATAATTATTTTTACCTTCTGTAGCACCGTCATGTGTTAATCCATTACCTTACAGTGATCTCATATGAGATCACTGAATAAAGTTTCATTTATGAACTAACTGTTAATATTTACATGTATCTAACATAATGACTGAGTTTATTAGAAATTTTTATTCAACCAGTTTAATTTTTATTTATTCATCTTGACTGTTTTATCAAACAGTCAAACAGTTTTTTCACGATTTGTCCACTATAAAGTTGATAAATAGGAAGCTAAACATAACTAAAAATTACCTTAGAACACTAGTATTGTATAATAAAAAAAGTTGGTCATATCTATAAACATGATGAGCTAATATCTGATGAATCATGTAAAATATAGATGAAGTTGACACATAGAGGGCTGCAAACATAAGTACACATAATATACAGAGAGGTAGAATCTTTAGAAGTTAATGATCTCATATGAGATCATTAAAAGGAAGTGTAGCAATCAGTGAACGAGTCTCAACTTGTTTCGCGACCAGAAAACTGAACGTTGCTGTTGTGTTCATGAGAAGATAAATTATGCATAAACAGGACAAATTTTGCAGTTTTCTCACATTTTTTCATGAGATTAAGTATATATTATCAGAATAATAATTTAGATATACACAAATATATATATATATATATATATATATATATATATATATATATATATATATATTTGTGTATATCTAAATTATTATCCTCTCGACTCGGAAATATTTACTGCATACAAGTTTAAACTTTTGAAGAGGTTTGTTTAAAAAAATACATGTTAACTGGATCATAAATTTCACACATCACTTGAATACATTAAATTGAAAATGTATGAACGAATAAATAAGAATATGTTATGCTGAGTAACAATAAATGTCAAAATATTCACTCAACACTCCCTTCGGTAGGAAGTACTTGTGTACAAGTCGAAAACTGCCATCATTTTAGTTTTTTGTAAATAACCTTCGTTTTTTGTACAATAAAAGGTTGTTTAAAGTGTGCTGAACCAGAATTAGATCATTAAGATAGACAAGTGAGCATGGTGAATATAATTATGTCTATTCCATAGTTGTAATATCACTGCTGATAGTTAATAAAAAATTTAAATATCTTCTCGGAAAGAAACAGACATAGTAATTATATTCACCATGGCCCCTTTTCACCTCCATGATAAACTGTTAGTTCAGCAAACTTTAAACAACCGTTAGTTGTACGGTCATAACGCTCTAGAGCAGTGATTCTCAAACATGGTGCTACGGCACACTAGTGTGCCGCGAGATCAAATTTAGTGTGCCGCGAAACAAGAAGACGTCACAAAAATCTATGTACACCTTTCATAAAGTTTAAAACTAATTTCTTCTAAATCCCGAAGAATGTAAATAATTATTCAAAATGTTAAATTTTAGTAAGTTAAAAGTTCAGGTTAAGCACTGCAAGCAGTGCTACTAACACTAAATTGTACCGTAGTTATTGCAAAACATTGTGGATCTCATTGTGGATATGAAACGCATTCAATTATAACCTTTATCTCGGGAACAAATGGAGAACTACATTTACTTCTATATACGAGCTTTTCGTTCATGTCATGTCAATAATTTTCGCTTAACTTTGATTAAATTTATATTACTTGCTTGCTATCATTTTACCTTCACTATCGAGGGGAATTAGACGGTAAATCATGTCAATGAAGTGCTTTTATCTGCATATAAGCCATATATTATGAATATCGCAAGTTCGAACATTTTTCAATGTTTCTTCTACCATATTTTAAAGCTGAAAGAAACAATTTGAGCGCTAGCACAGCGGCGTGACTGCCACGACTGTGCTGCAACCTAATCAGTTTATCACTGCCTGTTATGGAATACGTGAGTGACAGTGTGTTTTAACAGTTTTATAATATAATTCCCCCCCTTAATAACAATGGATAAGTTCATAAAAAGAAAAGTACTAAGTGACGATTGTGAGTTCATTAACAGCAAGCAAATGACAAAACCCGCCAACTCTAGAGCAATAAAGGCTAAAGTTCACCACGATCGAAGATACAAGGATAAATATTTGCAGTTAGGAGTTTCTTGGATTGGATCAGTTGAAGGGCCAAGTCCATTATGTGTTGTTTGTGGTGATACGTTGTCCAATGAATCGATGGTGCCAAGTAAATTAGAAAGACATTTCACTACTAAACATTCCTATCTCAAAAATAAAGATGTTAGCTATTTTCAAAGATTGTTAGATCAGCAAACAAAACAACAAAACCTTTTCCAAAAAACTTTGAACATATCAGAAAGAGCTCAGCTGGCTTTCATCGAAGTGGTACAACTGATAGCAATGAAATCTAAACCTCCTACTTTTGTTGAGTCAGTTATTTTGCCCGCTTGTAGGAAGATGGTTAAATGCATGTTACGAGAAAAAGCTGAAACGGAAATAAACAAAATACCCCTATCAAATGATGCAATAAGAATTAGAATTTCATGTTTATGAACGAATTTTGAAACTAAAGTATAGAGCTTAATGAAAGTATCAAAATTTGCCTTAATAGTTGATGAATCGACTGACATGAGCAACAGTGCTCAGTTGCTTGTATTTGTGAGTTTCATTCATAGAGATGAAATCATCAATCAGTTTTTGTGCTGTAAGGAGATGCAAACAACTTGTAAAGGTCAGGATATTTTTGATGTTGTGACAAGCTATCTTGAAAATATTAATTTGAGCTGGAAGTCTTACGTTGGCATTTGCACTGATGGAGCACCATATATGGTTGGCAGTATTAAAGGCTTCGCTTCACTAGTACAGAGAGAAAATCCAGAAGTCATTCGTACACCGTGCTTTTTACATCGAGAAGTTCTATTGTCAAAGTATCACAGGAAGATTTGAAGGAGGTGTTGCATCAAGTTATTGAAATAGACAATTACATTCAAAGTAAGCCATTGAAGTCGAGGGTGTTTGAAGCATTGTGCAAAGACATGGATTCTAATCACGTTTGCTTACTTATGCATACCGAAGTTCAAGGGCTATCAAAAGGTAAAGTCTTATCTCGTGTTCATAATTTACACAAGGAATTGATTGCATATTTTGAAAAAGAAAAGATTGAACGATTTTGTAATTATCTCAAATGTGTTTTTTGGATGTCTAAAATGGAACATGTAACAGATATATTCTGTCATCTTAATACTGTTAACAGTAGCATGCAAGGCCGAAATGAAAATATCATCATCTCAACGGATAAATTGGTATCTCTCAAAAAGAAAATTGATATTTGGAAAGTCAGAGTCGAAAAAGGTGAAACTGATATGTTCCCTACAATGCGTAGCTACTTCAAAAAGAAAATGATCCCTATTATAGTAAAACATTTGTCTACACTCGGAGAAAGCATTAACCATTATTTTCCGTCATTGAACACACAGAAGTACGACTGGATTCGAAATCCGTTCATTGACTTTCCTCATGATAAAGAACTCCAATAACATCAAGAAGAAGAATTAGCAAGTATTTCAAGAAACCGCAGCTTGAAAATAAAACATTTTGCGGTCCCTATCGATACCTTTTGGATTTCCACAAAAAAAAGAATATGCAGCTTTATCAGATAAAGCTCTGGCAGTCCTCTTGCAATTTTCCACTTCTTATCTGTGGAAATTAGGGTTCTTTACATTACACAATATAAAAATAAAAAAGAGAGAAAGACTACGCTCCACTGAGGAAGAAATGCGAGTGTGCTTATCCCATGTACGCCCAAGCATTGAAGAGATCGCAAAACAGCACCAAGCACACGTTTCACACTAAAAACGGCAAGTGGAAACAACCAGCACCAAAAACCAAATTAAATTAAATTAAATTAAACCAAATTAAAAGGTAAGTTTTGTTATTCGCATTTGAAATTTTTCCTTTTGAGGCTTAGATCTTTTAAAAATGTAGCTATAGTATAATAATTTTCCATAGTTCACAGTACGTTTGCGGTATGTGTGCCGCGACATTTTCAATGGTTGATAAATGTGCCGCGAGTTACAAAAGTTTGAGAAACACTGCTCTAGAGTAACTCAATTAAGGTAACCTCATAAGATTTGATTATAAGCTTTGGCCATTATGTGGTGTCTCTGGGTACTGCTACAACTCCGATTTTTATTGAGGCAAGAAATTATAAAATGAATGATGATGAATAGATGCATTGTCTACTTGGATCAAAAGTTATATTGAATATGCTTGATGTTATTGAAAAACTGCAATCACAGTGTCTTTTTCAATAACTTATTCACTAAGTATGATTTATTGGTACATCTTCGTAACACTGGAGTTCAAGCGAGTGAAACAGTGCGTGAGAACAGACTGAATTGATGCTTTCTGAATGGAACATATGTGCGTGGAAAAGCAAAAGAGAAGAACGTACGATTTTCGATTGAACACTAATGAAGACGTTTTTTATAAAATAGCTTGTAAATACATGCGTTACTGTTGGGACTAATTATGATACTGTAGAACGTTTTCAGAAGGTGCAACGTTGGTGGAAGGAAAACAGAGCAAGAGCTTTGGATTCTCAACCTAATACTGTATGTGTAAAAATTATACCACATGTATGGGAGGAGATGATAATCATGATAGGAGGATTATCATATATGTAACCACGATCAGAGCTATGAAGTGGCATTGACCTCTTTACACTCGAATCATAGACATGACAGTAGTAGTACTAGTAGTAATGGCTTATGCAGGTCATATATGAAAATTACTAATAACAGGCTACTCCCAGTTTTTGTCCTGGGCCTTTGCAAGTTCCTCTCGACGTTTGCTTTGATGGTAGCAGTGATGTGGTGATAGTAGTGATAGGATATAGTGATGTGTTAATGTGTAAGGATGTGTGTGATGTGTTATAAGGATATGTGAAGGTGAAAGGGTATGTGAGGAATGCGAGCAGTTATGCCTCAGACCCATTAAAGCCAACCGTCGTCTCGCGCAAAAATACAAACATCACAGCACGCTATCATGCAATGTAAGCAGTTCTGAACGCCTAGCAGATGAAATATGTCCTACGAGAGCCTCGAAAACGTAGAAAACTTTGAAGAAACTAACGGTGTAAACGGCAAACGGCTACAAGCAAGACCAAAGGCGAAAGGAAGGACTAAAAGTCAGGAGGCACGTTTCTAGAAAACACTAACAGATTATATAAGCAGCAGTCAGGATACCAAGGAGGTCAATATAGCAAGGCGTCATAAGTGTGAGCGACAGTGCTAGGAGCGACAACGATTCTACAGGGGCGTCTACAAGCTGGAGCGATCGACATCGAGGCAACAACAAGCAAAAGACAGAAGCATCGGTGGGAGGTAAGACTACTTCTGGGATAGGAAACAGAAATAAACGTAATAGGGCACTTCTATCAAGGCATAGGCGTAGTAGGGCATCTCTATCACGGCATGCTCGTACGGAGGACTTTTCTCTCATTTTTAGGAGGTATATACGAGAACTACGGGAACTACAGGATCCACGGGATCTACGGGAACTACGGGATCTGCTGGAACTACGGGAACTACGGGAACTACGGGATCTACGGGATCTACGGGGTCTACGGAATCGATCAGGATCAGGATCAGAATCTAACGGAAACTATCAGAATCTATCGGGACATATACATCTACAACGACTACTACTTCTAGGAGTAATTGAATTCCTCGAAAAGTTCACATAAACTTGCGAAAGTTTCACCAGTAATTAATCCGGAGCTGCTCCGGATTTCAGTACCAACTTTGATTTAAAGTGTACGGGATTACTTCGAAATATCGACAGCAGGAACCAAGGGGAAATATTAATTAATACAACTTTAATTTGTGCCCCTTTAAACCCAGTGGAGGTTGAAACCCACCGGGAGAAGCCTGCACACCCATAATGTAAACAATAGAGTGTGCTGCGTGGCGTGTAGGGCTACTGAGCGTGATGCGGATAGCGTGCGTGTATGTGCAGCGAAATTCTTCGAACTGAATACCCAATAATGATAATTTGTCAGTAAATTGGTTGATTAAACTGCAGTGATTATTAATCAGGAGCATCGTTGGTCAAATATTAGGAGTGATGTTAAGTGATAGGATCGGAGTATTTTTTCTGTGAATTTTATGGTGTCCGCGTGTACTTCGGATGTGTCATTAGATGGAACAGTGTTTAAATTTTGCAACCACTCGGCATCGTGTGATTTAAATATTTATTGTGGGTGAAAGTGGTGGATTTAAGGAGATAAAACTACTCTGATTCATAACAAATTTACGTGTTTCTTCATGTATTTTTCCGTGTGTTTTTCCAGTAAAGGTTAAGCTTATTAATTGTGTTTTTACCTTTCTTGTGTTGGCCTCATTGATGCATAATATAGTATTCATATGAGGGGTGTGAATTCCTCCAATTTGAAACGTCTCTCTCTCGTTACGAAAAATTGATTGCATTCAATTAACGTAAAATGTGTATATGATACATTCGCCTTGTAAAAATCCAATTAATGCTCGTATATGCTCGTAATCATTATATATTACCCTGTCTGTGTAGAGAGAGAGAGCACGTATCGCCACAGACACATCTTAATGAAAAGAACTCATCAAAGTCGGTGTCAGAACAAGTCAAGCACTGTTAAACCTAAGATGTAATATGTTGTTCCCAATGCACAGTTACTTTATGTGTAAACTGTTTTCTTTCTATCGTATGTATAATTATCGAAGCAGAGGAATGAAAAGAAAGTTTGAAGTACAATTAGAGAAATTTTTATTCATGTTTCTTTCATACAGGCCATTTATTTGATAAATAAATTGGTGATTCGAATATTACTTTTAATTTCTTTTACACTAAATGCAGTCTTCCTTATCCCAATGAACATTATGTTTTGATGCACAGTGGGTCTATTGATACTATATTATCCCAATGATCTCATATAAGATCATTCCATATTGCATAACATTTTAGAAATACTGATATACTGATTATAACCATGCATTTGTTTGCCTTAATTACTCTAAAATTGTGAAAATTAGCAATAAATTCGATTAAATACAATCATGGGAGATAATGGGTTAAAGTTTCCAGGGGCAAGTTCCGTATTGTTAAACAATATTCGCAACGGAAACAGTCTTTGCATTTGTTACACGCGTTACTTAGATTCCTAAATGATATAAATGATGGGGTTGAGTTGTTTCAGGTGCAATGAATATTGATTTTGAGTTTGCAAAGAAGTCATTATTTGAAGTAATTTAATATTATAAAATATTATTTAACAATTTTTTCCAGAGCAGTGGTTCTCGAACTCGCTCCTCATTCAGGCCACCAGAGTCAACTCCCTGTCGAATCACGGATCCCCGGTTTAAAAAAAAATTTAAAATGGAATAATATGCATGCCAATTGATAATTTATATTCTCTATGGATTAATTGTTTATGGACTAGAATAAGGACACTAATCATTAAGTATTATCTGTCCAAATTCTGGTCCGTAGTGGTCGACGGACCCCATTTTGGGAGTGACTTTTCTACAATTTTACATTAGGTAAGTCATACGAAACCAAAAGTTTCATTTTGTAATATGTTGGGACTATTAAACAGTACTTGCGTTTTAATTGCATTGAAACAGTACTAACGTTCTTGCGTTTTAGTAGTACAGACAGAGATGGCAGCACTGTACGGCACACAGAACCTTAGCAAGAGCGGAGAGAGTGAAGACTGGTTTTGATGTTTCAAATAACGTATGGTGTCTGTATCTGTGCTTCCATTGAGCTGGCTGGTGCTTTATTTCAAGAATGAAAAAACTGCATTCATGTCGCATCTATTGTTACAATCGATGAAATGAAAGTCCATTCATGCTGTCATGACGCGTCAACATTGCCTGGTAACATGCCACGTACGCAGCCTTGTGGTCATCATCCGTGGCAGGATTGTGTGCACAGATCCTACAGAAAGGCCAACTGCGGAGAAGATGTGTTCCACAACTTTCTCCACTCGTACGATCATGTCGTCAGGCCGGCTAGTGTGAGGCCAACGCTCTGTCTTCTTTGGACTGTCGCACCCCTGAACGCACATTAGACACATCCATGACACCATCACCAGATGTCTCACTCAGTTGGCGATAAATTTCAATCGGTGTCACATCATTCAAATCAAGAAAACAAATGATTATACACTGATATTTTAATGAAAAGATTGTCATTTAGGTATCAAAAACAGTCCTTACTTCTGTCGCTATTGCTAGAAATCTGTAAACCATACAGTGCTGCCTTGTCTCTCACGCGTTTAGTACGAGTGCACGCGTACTTTAAAACAAGTTGCATATATCTAACTGTTTCCAGTCTTGAGAAAAACACATCAGGGGTGTTACTACTTGAATGCACCTCGTAAGAGACAGTCTAGTCAACAATAATTGTAGCTACATGCCAAAAAAACAGGGCTATTAGAATTGTTTTTTTTAACAATACCATGAGCAATATTGATGAAGATGATATTGTGTAGTTAATTTGATTTGTAAACTTTTCTTACACTTGGCAATTTATACCGTGAGGAGCAAAATAATACAACACGTTGATTAAATCGTCAGATTGCACTTATATAGACCACGTACAATCATAGGAACATGTATAATAAATACGTGAACAAAAGTTTACAACATCTTTCAAGATATACATATATTAATACTTTGTTGCATAGCCCTTATTATTAATAATGACTTCGAGATGTTTATGGTAGTTCACTACCAGCCTTTTATAAATTTCGGGAGGTATATGCACTTCTTCGTGCGGGAATCAGTGTGAGTGTGGTTGCAAATCTAGGTGGGATGTCCTGTACAACCGTTTACTCGATCAGACGTGCTGGCTGTGATCGAAAGAGTGTTGTGGCTCAAGACAGCTTGCGAGATGTCATTCAAAGCAGTCACTTAACGTCCATGCGCCAACACACCGAAAGGCTCAGGTTGGATCGGCCACAGTTGGACGAGCAATCGCAAAGCTGGGAGGCGAGTCCCTTGTCATTGTTGAGAGGCTATTGTTCACGCCAGCCAGCCACGCCAAGCGTTTTGAACGTTGCCAGAGGCTCATGAATGATCTCAAGTCTGTTCTTTCTGGTCGGGTGATCATCTTCTCAAATGAGAAGACTTGAACAGTCGACCCGGTGAGAAACATTTAGGCCCGCACATTGAAGCCAAAGTCTGTTGCGTTTGCCCCCAAACATCACCGCCCTTAAAGTATCCGTTGACCGGGAGTGGATGACCATGAACACGGAACACGTTTTCAAGACCTACAGAAATTTTAGGCGCTGTCTCGAGACCATCATCACTGCAGCTGACGGTTATATTGAATTAAATTGAAAATTAGACCCGTATTTTTATTGTTTTAAATTTTGTTCACTCTGGTCAAGGAGTTTATGAGCTACTTTTGGCAGAATTTAGCTTCAGGGTTTGTTCAGTTTTTTTGGCCCACCCATAGTTCACATCCACACTTTATTGGTGTTAGAGTTCTATACCTCTGAGTGACATTTCTGTATATTTAGATCCGTTGATATACTGGAAATGTACCTCAATTCCCAAAGCGTAATTGTAACTGCAAAGTTAAAAAAATATGCCCTCGAGTAAAACTACGGAATTAATTCCGCTTATTGTGTGTACACTAGTCCTCACCGCTGTAGCAAACTCGTTTTCATTAAAGTATGTATATATGTCAGCAACAATCCTTTGCAATTCATGTGCTACTTGAACCCGTTATAAGATTTTGGGTTAGTTAAAAAATCGGTCAGCTTTCATTTACCAGAAACTGCTTTAAAGAATGAACTATTCGCCCCATCAAATAAAAAGCACGCCTTCATTCCTCAGGGACACAGATGGCAAAAGTTACATTAGATTTATATTCTGTGTAGCACAATAGGATTTTGTCACCATTTTGTTGAAACTCTGAGTTGAATGCTAAAGTTCTAACTTTCCATACTTAAATTAACATCGATCCTATTTGGAACGTAAAACCTCATTTCATGGATTACGTGGCCTGCACTTCTTCAGTTGGTACCGTCTCGCACATACATGCAACTTATCCGCTGTAATCCTAGGTAAAAGATTCATGACCAGACACGTTGTTTATTAAAATTTTCCGATCACACTTAGATGAGAACTAATTATAGTCGTATAGACCGAACTGCCAGCTTAGATGTTAACTATTTGGTTCTTGGTATCGAAGAAACAGTACGCAGTATATGACGATGTGGCTGAAATGTCCTAAAACGACAACTTTTTAATGTACTTTCACGACTGTAATCCCTCCTCTTTTGTATCTTATGAGTTTTCATGAAAAATGATTCTACATCAGCTGTAGTTTTTGTTGAAAAATATGGCAACAATTATAATGTATTCGTACGCTTGTGAATCACAGGGATCGTAGCAAATTTTATAAAAATGTTGGGTTGTCCGGAAAGTTCGTACCGATTTTTAAGGGAAAGAAAAAGGTCAATAAAAATTTATTATTACATTTTTAATCAACCAAATATAAACCATTTTGTTGCACAATACGTCTCCATCTATCCTCTAACTTAAAAATACCTTCTTCCCAGAATTGAGGTGTTTTTATGGCAAAGAATTCATCAAAGTATCGTGTTATGTCATCTAAAGAATTGAAATTTTTACCATTAAGACTATCCTGCAAAGACCTGAATAGGTGGAAATCTGAAAGGCCAATATCTTGTGAATATGGAGAGTGACACATCCCAGCCGAATGGCAGCAATTTTTGTCTGGTTCACAAAGAAGCGTGTGGTCTTGCATTAACATGTTGAAACACAACACCTTTCCTGTTGGCCAATTCTGAACGTTTTTCTCGACTTGCTGCTTTGAACTCATCCAGTTGTGGACAGTATTTTTGAGAATTAACTGTCTGGTTACTTGGGAGAAGCTCATAGTACAAAATTCACTTCCAATCCCACCAACACAAAGCATAACTTATTTAGGGTGAAGATCCGCTTTTGGGATGGCTAAGGGTGGCTCATGTAACTTACTCCAGGATCACTTTCTCTGAACATTTTGGTAGATAATCCATTTCTAATTCCCGTTTACAATTTTCTTTGAAAAAAGCGCAGTTTCAGTCCGTTTATTAAGCAGATCACAGATGGAAACGCGATTCAAAAGATTCCTCTCACTCAACTCATGTGGCACCAAAACATCGTAGCGATTTGTGAACCCAAGCTTGACCAGGTGCTCATGAACGGCGGATTTTGATAGGTTGAGGCTTTCTGCCAATTCTCGGGTTGAGGAATGTGGGTTATTCCCAATTAATGACTTGATTTGGTCGTCATCTGTGGTGGATTGTCTGCCTGATCGTTCTTTATGAATAAAGCTACTATCTCCAGCTCGAAACTTCGCGAACCACTTCCGTACAGTTCTTTCGGATACAGAATCATTACCGTAAACTGTGCATATTTCTTTGGTTGCTTGTGAGGCATTTTTCCCTTCATGAAAAAAGAAAAGCTTTAAGTGCCGAAAATGAATCTTTTTATCTTCCATTTTAAAGGGTTACAGAATTAACACAAGTTATTGGATCGTAAGCCTTCTTCCATGAAAAGATGGTTTAAATTGTTCTCTAAATGGAAGTGTAGTTAAATCCTATTCTATGGACTCAAACATGTTCTTAAATAAGTCGAAAGATGAACTACTAAAAATCGGCACGAACTTTCTGGACAACCTGATATGATTAGATTTAATGAAAAGAAGTGGAATACTTCCATTTTTTTCACTGTTTCCTATCAAATACAATGCAAGAGTGGCAGAACGAAACATCAGCCAATTATCAGGTTGACAAATAATATCCGAATGAAGTTTGCTCATGGACGGTAAGACAGCCAAAAAATATTTCACGTCTATGATATTCTCGATGATTCCCCGCTATTACACGAAACGTCTTTTGAGGATGTTTTTGAACATGTTTGACCTCAATTGTGCAATATATATCTGGATTCAGGCAGCTGGATGTATCCGAATACCTTCAATTTCGACGTGCTTTTTTTACGTAAGTTGCAGAAAAGCAACAAAATTTGATCATTATGGTATGCATATGCAATTTAATGCGGAAGGCAGACAGTATCAATGTCAGCAGCAGCAATTAGTACGTATCACCATTAGTATGTTGAAAAGAGTTTATTTTATTGTCGGAAGGAATTGTGCAATTTAAAGGAACGTTCAAAAATCCCGAAAAGTTTGGCAGACGTTGGATACAGTACACACGAACGACAGGATTAAAACAATTGAATTCCTGTTGGCCCGCAGCAAATGAATTGTTGACGATTTCTGTAATGGCAAAGTGTTGAAAATCTTGAGGTGAAAGGGTTCAGTGACGTAAGGGAATAATTAATATTGGATAACTGAACCAGGTTTGCTGATAATCATAAAGTAAAATGGTTTAATGAACATTGAACAGAACATACATAGGGCTACGTATCCCATGCTGTGAATAAAAGAGACGTGAGTGATGTTCGTTCCTTGATTGTGGTAGAAAGTGCTTGCACTGCACTAGTTGTGCATTCAGGATGATAGGTAGTGAAATGTTACAGACGCCTACGTTGTAATCCTGAGAAATAAGCTGGAGTTATCGTACTTAAGAGAGCTCCTGTTATTCCATCATAGAATGATATTCATGATAATTCAGACCTTCATCTCCGTCAGTGAACATGTGTTTGCAGCTGTACTATGTGAGAGCTGAGACTCATAATGATCAGTCAGTACGTGTTCCAATTGCCCCATCTATCTGAACAATACAGGAGAACCTGAGCGGAGAAAATAAAAACGGTTGATGACTGAGCTGTTTTTCATTTTTCTATTTTTTAGATTGATTTGGAAATCCATTTGATATTCTAAAGATAATTTTTTCTTCTTAAAGTTATTTTGGCACAAAATACTACTTGAATAGGAAAAATATTTCCAGTTCATCTCTAAATGATGTTCATAGAATTGAATCAGAAAACAGGGACGAGCTGTTTGGCCCATTCTCGGGTTGATATTCAAGTTTTATGCCGTATCATATTCAGATAAATACATTTTTGTGTGCATAGTTAAAATGTGTGCAAACTATGATGGTCGCAATACATAACCTAGAGTCATGTCATACACATGACGATGGTTGTTTACTGCCTTTTCTAATTTCATCCAATCATGTTTTTTATATGTGATGGGGTCAATGAATTGGCTCACCAATATTAAAGGTGAATACCTGAGACTGCTGTCATTTGTTCACATGAGTGAATGTGAAGACTGAAAATCTATAAAGTTCAAGCAGAAATTATTCTTCATGGTATCGTAATGTCCCAATAATTTTTCTGTTTAAGCTTGGAAATGTATGAAAATTTCAAATGTCACGCATGTTATTTTGTCTTTTGCAGCTCTGAGTGAAGGATTTCTCTTCAACACAACTCTCCTTATTTTGCCTCTGTATTTTGAAAAGTATAGAACGAGAGCCTTTTCAGTTATGACTGCTGGAATGGGCTTCTCAGGCGTTATCATACCTCGTCTGGTGCGATATTTGATGAACGTTTACGGTTTCTCAGGAGGTTTACTTTTTTACGGGGCTTGCTTGTTCCAATGCAGTGTTTTTGTGGCATTTTTTGAACCTCATCGTGATCTTGAATTAAGAAACACAGAATCTACAAAAATTTTGCAGACCAATAAAACTACTGCAAACGACAAGTTCCAGCTCAAAGATCGATGCACGTGTTGCGGTAACAGCAACTTTGCTCTAAAGGTTCAAGTTTGGATGCAAGAAAAATATCTTGCGATGAGGAATCAGAGTGTGCTTCTCTTGGCGATTAGTCGTTCGTTCTTTCACTTTAGTCTTTTCAATTTTCACGCCTTCTTGCCATTTATTCTCGAAAGTCATGGATATTCTCCTGAGTTTTCGGCTAGGTGCATCTCAAACAGCTCTATCATGAGCTTGGCAAGTCAGATGTTCATCATCTTCACCATTGACCACCGCTGGTTCAAAAAGAGATTTCTCCTTGTTGCATCCACACTGATTGTCTGTGGAACAAATATTGGTAAGTGTCCTAAAAGTTCTTTGCATATTTATTCGGAGGTATAAATTTTTTCAATTTATTTCCAGTGAAAAGGACTCCGTATATTACAGAGCGGTTCAAGTACTTACTTCAAAACTGAAGAAATATGACACAGTTTCTGTCGGTTCGTTTTTGTCACCAATTATTTTCATGCTCTATTAAAGGTTTCGTACAATTTCAAAGTATTTTGATCATTAAATAGGTAATATCTAATGGTACATACAATTTTAGTATTAAATTAAAACATGGTGAAAGAGAGAGAATTGTTTAATTTGCCATGATTTGTTATAGTTCACGATACTACATACATTCTAAAACTTAACGGAATGCGTTGAAAAATTCATAATTTAGCTATAAAAATATGATTCGAATGAAAATAAATTAGGGACATGTAGTAATTAGTTGTTTCAACAAAGTTTCAATTCCAATTACTAATTTACAACATATGAAGTGATAAAGTAAAGGATGTGAATTTGCTTTTTAAATAGTTGTTTTCTCGTGTATTATGTTTTCATAAGAAATTGATGTTGTAGCAAATTTTCGATTTTCATAGGAATCCTTAATTAAATTATTTCAGCTCAGATGTACTAAAAATAGTTTCCTGGCGTTTTTCTCGTGAAAGGAATACCTCATGTGCTAAATTAAACTTATAAAGCAGCACAGAACATTTTAGGCATGACAACGAAACCATTCGTTTTTTCCTTTCTCTGTTACCGTATATTTCGTAATATATTCTCCAGGTATAAATATATTTCATCATAACCGTGGTTGAATAAGGAATTACTAAAAGTTTAGCATTATTCTAATCGTACTGATTTACAAACTGCAATTACTTCAACTGGTTCAATTCATACATTATGAATATCTTTCTAAACAGACTGGCCAGCTCCGCGTTGCTCAATTACAGAGCAATGTTTACGCTCCCTATTAATTTCAATATAAACTAGATGAACTGTTCAACTATAAAAAAGTTTCATAAAGAAGAAAAATGGCTCTTTGAGATGATATATTGTCATAGCCATATTAAATCTTTTAAGGTCAACATAACTATTCAAAAAAATGTGACAGAAATGATGGGTGACCCTTTATAA
This sequence comes from Trinorchestia longiramus, assembly GCA_006783055.1. Taxonomy (NCBI): domain Eukaryota; kingdom Metazoa; phylum Arthropoda; class Malacostraca; order Amphipoda; family Talitridae; genus Trinorchestia; species Trinorchestia longiramus. The sequence continues at coordinate 54,572 of VCRD01000374.1, forward strand.
CCCAGTCTATCAATCATCAAACGGCAAGCGTAGAAAAGTCCTGCTTCCAAAGTAAACTCATAGAACTTAGATGCTACGTTTCAATATGGTGCGAACGATAAATTAAATGAGCATGAGAACTAACTGCTGTTACAAAACTCACCGTTCATCCTGATGATGGTTCCAATTCCTACTCAATTCCTACTCATTGTTGTGCTCAACATTTTTTCGGTAATTCGTTATAATATTGTGCATTCCATTGGTCTCACTGCTGTTTTCTACATACCGCCACTATAATACCTTTAATATAGATATGATTCATACAATGTGTTTTAACAAACCCTTTCGTACGAGAGAGAGCATGAGATAAAAGTCTTGAAGTACTACGTATCTACAGGGCCTTTTCTGTCTGTTTCAGGTTTTTACTGAATAAATCAATAGATCGAAACGTATATATGCATGAATATTTTTTCTACGTCGAAGTATATACAGTTCTTAAAGAACAACGATTTTTATTAAGTAAATAACAGGAACATTTTAAAAGGTTATTACTTGCTGATAAAAATCATTTTGACTTTTGTAACACGGACCTTCATGTTTAACATTACTGTGCTGAAGCCTTTTCAGCGCATGATTGTAGTTTCGGTGTAGGTATCATTGACTCGAAACACAGTACAGTGAAAATATATTCTGAATGTGTACTCAAGCATGTGTACAAGTCAATGCATAAATATGCATGTGTCTGCAGGTGTGAGAGTGTCTGTCTGGATGTATGAGTAATTTTAGTGACATTTAAATTCGTCCTTAAATTCGAGCAAATAGCTAAAATTACAAATAATGTGATACAAAATAGGAACGAGTGGGAAATAAAGACTAATGAAAAATATTTATATAATTCGACAAACTTACTATTTTTAGCACTAGATTTGCCAGTTGGATGTAACTCTTTACTGAACACCACATAACGTTGCATTCAATATAATTTTCACTTCTTCCTACAGCATCTCGGAGTCATATAAAATCTTAGACAGAGCATAAATATTTCACCCCAGGCTTATTTCTATGTCTTTCTTTTAATTTTTTGAAATTGTGTCTGAGACTGGGACAAGCATCGGTATCGAGAATTAACTACAAATCATAACTAAAAGGGCTCAGATCATGCAACACAAAAGCTCATATTTCTGTTAGCAGGATTCCAAAACACTAGCCTTTACACATCTGTTGCACTATATTACAGAAATGCTTGTCGATCCATTCTATAGAAAAGCTTAAATGTCATCACTTTATTTGCCAAGCTTTTTAAAATATTCGTTTCGTACAGTTCTTTGTTGCTTAAGACTCCATGCACAAAAACTAAGGATTTTTCTCTGTCTGATACCACCGCTAAGACTACTAATAAACAACAAACAATTTTTTATCTCAGGGAAACAGCTCTTACTATGTATTTTTCCTCAATTTTTACATACCCACAGTAACTTTCAAGCAGTTTTGACATTTAGGAAGTGTTGGGGCTATCTTGAAAAAATTAATCTTTCATCAAAGAATTATTAATTGATTGTTCAAAAGCTTTTTTCTTATTTTATTATGTATAATACTGATCTGAAGTCATTTCCCACATCCAAACCAGCCAGTGGAGACGAATATTTACTATGACCTTAAAGCACGTAAAGTCGATGATAATTTGGTTTCGAATTCATGCAGATAGAGCAAAAAATTATGATAAATGATTCTGAAAAGCTGTATTATGGTTCATTAGTTGAATTTTATTTGGTAGAAAATTTGTATTCAAATTATTCGATGCAATTTTCAACGCTTTCCGCTATTTCGTTCTTTGACTAATAAACATTTCTATCCTTGTTCAGGTTTCACCATGGCTCTGGGATCTGAAAAAATTCTGACAGCACTCAGCCTTTTCTACGGCTTAGGAACTGGGATGTTTTTCAGCATCTTTTATGCCATTCTCATCGACGTGGTTGGATTACATCTCTATCCGGAAAGCTTAGCCGTAAATGCTCTCATCCTAATTTTATCAGACACCGTGCTTTCTCCACTTGTTGGTAAGCATTGGACATAATTATATACAGAAAATTTAGTAGAAGTCATTTCCTTTCATATAAATGGGTGTAAATGAAACAGTTGCCATATTACGTTGGAGTAGCAGAGATATGTGTAAAATCCAACAATCTGTTGGAAAAAACTTTTTGATTGTGAGCAATAAATAAATAGGAAACATTTGCAAGTGATATATTCTTAAAAAAACAACAATTTTTGTTAAGAAAAGCATAGGAACATTTAGAAGACCCTCACTTGCTGATAAAAATCAATTTGACTATTATAATACGGACCTTCATGTTTAACATTACTGTGCCGAAGCATTTTCAGCGCATGATTGTAGGCTCGGTGTAGGTATCATTGACTCGTACTCATTAACACATTGACGTTCGACGACGTCCATAGCCGTCATGCCAGTTTGGTCCAAATGCACACCCCCACCATTCAAGTCAACCAGTGGCGTATATCTGTCTCGGAAAGATGACGCAATATGGAAACAGAGGAAGTTCAAAACACTCATACACCCGCTCAAAATTGGTACAAATGGTGCACTTTTCCGGCAACAATATGTAGAAACACACTGCAGGGTATTAGAGTATGAATGAAATGTTACAATAGACCATGTCGTACCTTCACTGAAATGAAGCATACCAGCTACAGTAAACGAAAACAGCCAATACTAGAACGTAGCTTTCGCTGCCGTTGTGATTTTTACTATGAAAAGACGATCTTCTATGAAACGCCTCTGAGAGTATTTCTGCAAAAACAATCCACTCCTGTTTCTTCTGGCAAATCAGTTGGTCTTAAAATTCGGTAAATTTTGCCCATCAAGTATTTCATGGGTGAACTTAGGACGACTATGATCAATACTCCTCCATTATGGTTCACTTTTATTTGTACTTGGCTGTAGAAACATAATAGAACTAAATAGATTGAAATAAGACAACAGGAACAAACAATTTCCTTTATTCTTGGACTGTTACTCAAGTCCTATGCCGTTTAAAGTTAAGGTGTAAATCACACTCATACACCATAATCATGCACAGGCATTTTAGTCACGCTCACGTAGTGCAATCATACATATGTAAAACCAGGCGTTAATGATATAGAATTAGTACGTTAAACAACTAGAGAGTTTTTTAACCAATATATGTCCAGATGATTTTTTGAATGTGCTCCAGCAGAAACGATATTTTCGAGCAGCTTGCTCCAAGTTCCGACAACTTTAACAGGAGAAAAATCTAGAGCCTGAGATGTCACTAAGATTTTTGCTATTAGTTTGTGGCCGTAATTTCTGATTCACACTTTATGGTCTCTATCGAGAAGCCCTTCGAAGGTAGTGTCATTAAAATGTTTAGAAGTCAAGACAAGTTGTCCTCGCAGTTTTCTTAGTTCTAGGAAGATGAGTTTGAGCTGCTGAAGACACCTTTCTCAGCTAACATTGCAGATTTCAGGAATCATCTTCGTAGGTTTACGTTGAATTTTCCATTTCGTTAAAGTCTCTTCGCAGGGTAGGAGACCACTGTTGAACTGCATATTTTACGAGCAGGTGTGACTGGACTAGGATTTTATTGAACACTAAGATGATGTTTTTTGACTTGTATTCAAACTTTCTTGCAATGAAACCAAGAATCCTGCTCGCAGTTCTGATACTTTTTTCTACTTATCAGTCATGCGTGAAATTTCCAGTGATAACTATACCAAAATCTCATTGTTGCTGCACTGCTTCAATAGGTCTGTCATTCATCGCGTGTTGGAAATGCAATTTATTAGCACCAACATGCATTACTGAATAGTTCCCAATATTGAAACTCAATCGCTCATAATGGTTATTGAAAGCTTTTACGTCTACAATCAGTCACAAACAAACTTTTAGTAGTGCAATAGCATGTGAGTACAATACGCTTCCAATTCTACTCATAAATAGACTCATCATTATTGGTTCTAGACCAGTCCAACCTCCTACGAACATTTCAATGAGGTGGCAGAAGTTTCTTATTGAACGCCATTTCATGATATTAAAATTTATGAAAGAATCTGGGTGCAGTTATTTGGGAGTATATTCAGTTTTGTAGATCTTCATTCAGGTCCTTTGGTCTTTTACGGTCAATGCTGCAATACAGTATTGCTTATGCAGTTCTAAAGAAGACTTTTTAAACAGATATTGTGCATGAGGCTCATGCAGATTTTGAAATCATTCCAAATGAGTGTAGTCATACATAGGGACTCAATTTACTCCATGATCAAGAACGAATTTTTTTCAAAGAATACAAATCTTGTTTTTTACGAGGGAAAGGGATTGTATTCTATCACGCTAATTCGAGATACAAGTCCTCTTTCGAAAAGGGTGTAGAAATTACTGATATATTAAATAAACGTCCAGGACCTTCAACACTTTCTGGAGACATTTCTCGGACAATGCTATTATTTGGGAGTTATTTCTATCCAAACTAGAGAACAGTTTTAGATATATTAAGCTTAGTCTTACTTAGCACAATTTTTTGCCATGGAGAAGATTTACCATAGAATCTTTTTGTTACGTTATAAGTATGTACATACGAGTATGTGTGTGATCAACAGTACTGACCTCATTTTATGCTTAGTTAATGCATCCATAGTTATGTGATTGTAGCTTAAAGTACTTTTACATAATTTTTTACCTTGTCATTTTAACCTTAGTTACTTGTATGACGGTCAAATACTTACATGCGGTTAGATACCGTTGAAATTGTTCAAATATAAGAGTTCGTGACTGTCTGACATAACTTTTTTTCGTTTCAGGACTTATCAGAAGTTTGACTGCCTCGTACTTACCGGTTCTTGGTGCATGCGCAGTAATGACTTTCTGTGCTGCCATCTTACTCTCTTTTCTTTTCTATCGAATGAAACAGCAAGACGCCAACAGGTCGTGTTGATAGCAATGCACAGGTTACCGGGTGTATTGATAGTAATGTAATGCCTACTCCTGATGGACATCAGCGTTACTGCTGTGTAGACCAATTATTGAACCCTCATTACTAAGTTTGATCAACGTTGAAAAAATGTTCCTACAGTTTGTCGATTACGTTTCACAAATATCTCATGGATGCGACGACTATGATCAACAGTTATATTTTTTGGGATGCAAACTCAAAATAGTCATTTTACTTTTGCCATTTTTTATTGCTTTTTATTTCATAAAGATCCTAAAATGATGTTGCCGAGTAGTGTATGCAGAAATAAGCAAAGTCGGAGTTTGAGATTTGCTCAGCCTTTGTGACCACTAGGGGATCACGTATTAACACTTCGCTACATACAAGCTAGGGATGACATACTCGTATTAACGCTTCGTTACCGCCCAGGGATCACATATTCACACTTCGTTACCATCTGGTGGTCACGTACTATTACAAACATCACTAGAAACTGGGATTATTCATGAGGTTTAGAAACAGCTAAATATCACTCCGGTTTTCACAGACGGGAACAAACAAACGCCCAATAATTATTGTCCAATTATTTCAACACCCGTCGTTAGTTAAACCATAGAAAGATTATTCAAAGTCCGTATGACATAACACCTCAACGAACAAAACCTGATTACTGATACCCAGCATGGATTTATGGAAAACCATAGTTGCCTCACAAACCTCTTTGACTTCTTTGGAGAAGGGAGCCACATAAACGACTGTACAAAAACTGTAAACCTTGTACTGGGTGGCTCATAAGTAAAGTATCTTTTTCAAACTATTATAGTTATAAAACTACAAATTGTAAAAAGATTTGGTTAATTCAGAATGAATGTGGAGTTTTCAAAGTTTTCTACTAGCGTATCAAGTCTACCGGCAATCACAACGTATTACCCAAAAAATTCATAAAAACCACCCCCCCCCATTACAACGAGCAATGACTGATCAGGTACATTTTCACCTCTATGGTTTTCTTAATAAGCAAAATTGCAGATTCTGTGCCTCAGAAAATCCAAAAGAAATTCATCAAAGATCACTTCACCCAGCTAAAGTAACAGTATGGTATGGCATCACGACTTCGATGATCATTGGGCCATATTCTTTTCAAGATGCTAATGGTGATTCAATTTGTGTTAATGGAAACCTGTATAGACAGATGATTCAAGAATATTTGATGCCTGATATTGGAGATAATAACACAAAGATTACCTTTTTCTAACAATATGGAGCTACAGCGCACATAGCGAAAGAAACAATGTAAATGTTACAAGTAATTTTTCCAAACAGAATAACTTCTCGGTCTGGTGATATTCCGTGGCCATATCGATCTCCAGATCTAAGTGCTCCTGATTTCTTTCTCTGGGGATACTTAAAGGAAAATGTTTACATTGAAATGCCTAATACTTTACACCAATTGAAACTAAACATCCTTCAAAAGATGAACAACATTTCACCAGAGACATTAAGGAAAGTAATAAACAGCACCGTTCAAAGGGCACGCCATTGTTTGACTAAGAATGGAGGTCGTTTAAAAGCTATTGTATTCCATAGTTAAACATATTTTATTGTTTCATTTATGAATTTATATTAAACTTTGAAATTTTTTCTTTCATTCTGAATTAACCAAATCTTTTTTCCATTTTTAGTTTTATAGCTATATTAATTTTAAAAAAGTACCTTACTTATGGGTCACCCTGTGTACGAGGAAGCGAGGCAACTATTCTCAATGGATAAAAAACTGGCTCACTGGTCGCATTTAACGAGTGATGATCTGTCAGATCACTGGTCAAGCCAGTGATCTGACGCATGTAACATCAGGAGTTCCTAAGAGAGCGTTTTATGCTTACACCTCTTCATCATCAATATCAACGACCTTGGAGTCGAAATCATTAGTAAAATCAACAAATTTACCGATGGCACGAATCTCTGTCACAAAGCCTTCACTGAAAGGGACAGAGTGACTATCATGTCAGACCTCAACTTATTTCTGCAATAGGCTGAAATCTGGCAAATGAGCGTCAACATTGATAAATATTCATTATTGTAAGTTGATTCAAGTAACCACTATTTCCAACACACGACAAATGACATACCTATTAAAGCAGTACAGCTGTAAAGAGGTCTCGGTATCATTATCACTGAAAATCACAAACATGGCAGGATCCGTTGTTTCATTGTGCGAAAATTTGATCACAAGTCAAAGAACATAATAATACTGCTCTATAAAACACTTGCACGGCCACATCTAAAACATGCAGTGAAACTCTGATTTCCTACCCTACGAAGCGATATTAATGAAATGAAATAAATTTAGCGTAAAGCAACCAAAATGATTCCTAAACTCTCCAATCTCTGCTACGAAAAATGTCTTCAGTAGCTTGAACTCATCTTCCTAAATAAAGAAGACTGTTAGGACAACTCATTAACCTATAAAACAACCGAATAATTATCGAAGTAATTATCCGACCCAAGAATGGGCCAGAAGGTTCGTTCCTCTAGCCTTATTCTATTCTATAAGTATCTCAACGACCTTAACGATGTTATCTTGGAAGAGCTTCTCGAAAGAGAAGGTTACGTACGGACCAGAAATAAAAGCCTAATATTAATAATAAGAAACTTCAAGGCACTTGAGTTCAAACCTCATTTCCAGTTGAATTTGCCACAATTTAAACCAGCTACCCAAAAACATCGTTTCTGTCAGCCCTGTGAAGAAATCGAAAATCGTGTCTACAAATACTGAATTAGGAGCCCCCATTATTTTACCATACTGATTCTATATCCCTAACTCCTGAGACCAGTATATAATTGTGGTACATGTACAAGACCAAATCATCTATGCATGAGTGAAGTGTACGTGCGTGATTGATGCCGTTATTAGCCACAAATGCAACACAACAACAGGAAACTGATAATGACAACGTTATAACTAGCTATAAATTTACCTGCAACTTAGGATGTTTTCAAACAAAGCCTGTCACTCGAGCCTACCCTTCGACAATGACAACAAATAAATGCAAATCCGTGTTCCAAAGTCGGTAACGAAGTACTAATAAGTGGTCCCCAGGCGTTAATGAAGTGTTGGTACGCGATCACCAGGCAGTAAAGAAGTGTTAATACGAGTACGTGATCCTCAAGCGATGACGATGTGTTAATCGAATAAAATATAATGTTACAGAATAAGGCAATAAAAACGAACATTTTAGTTCATTCTAGTCTTGCTACCCGAGTCCCATGCCGTCTATCCGAAGGTCATCGAGTTAACATATGGTTGGTACTTTTATAAAGAGTGCATTTTGACGAATCATCTGAGTTTCTCTGAAACAATAGTAAAGACTGATTTTGTTCGTTCAATTATTAGATTTGGAAATTGTACTACAGTTTCTAGAGTGAACTTTTTGGTTCGTAAAATATAAAATAAATCTTCTGTATTATGTGATTCACATTGGTCCCTCATAAGGAGGTTCATAAGAACATATTTGATTCACTGAAGTTACCAATTTAAGGTCGAGTTTCAATAAAGTTACAATTGAAATGCTCAAGTTATGAGACAAATGTTGATTGATGTTGTGAAGTAACGGTTATTATAAGAAGTTTTCAATATTAGTTGTCGTTAATTAATTCCTAGATTTAAGTAAATCATTTGAATAATAATAAACATTCGTTAATTGGTTTGTTGTAAAACCGTCTGAAAAGTTCACAAAGGGTACATATATATATATATATATATGTAAAATTCACATTCGAAAAAAAATGTCCATTATGATTGATATTTTTGGATCAATGTAATCCGATTTGACACTGATGATTTTACTGATTAAAGAAAAAATTGCTGTATAAATTTTTGGCTTTATTAGTTTCCTCATGTAGTCTGCTCTTACAGCAGTTTAACAATGATAACAGCTTCATGTAAAGTTAATTTCAAATTACAAATCCATGAGATATCTGCAGCATGCAGATCTCATTGGCTAATGATTTTGGGCAATGAGCTTTAGCTAAAATGGCAGAGCTGCATTGAACTAACCTTAATAATCTGTACCAGGCGTACTTTCGCACATAAATTTGGAGTTTGGCTATTACAATGCTTGACACCATTGACCCAATTTTTAAAAATGGTGTGTGAGTTTCACGTAATGTTTCAATATTTTAATTATTATGTGAAATAGATCACACACCCGTGTTACATGCTGCTTAAATAGTAAACTTACAAAACCTAGTGTCACGAAGGAAAAAAAGGAAATTCAAGGAATTTAATATCTCAGTATAAAGCCTGCTATTATATGTATTATTTTCAGATTATATCTGAATATGATGCTGTTCATTTGATTATATATATATATATATATATATATATATATATATATATATATATATATATATATATATATATATATATATATATTGTACCAGACAGAAGTAATGGATACATTACATTTGTTTGTGTACTGTGTATAGTGCTTTTTATTCGCAGGTGAAAATTTATGATACGGTTCAGTATTATATGCAAGAACATTTGTTAAAGACAAATTTAAGAGAATCGTGAATCAAATCATTTCATTGGCACAGATGAAAAAACACGCATGAGAATCGAGATATAACATTAGTTCTTATTTTCTTGATAATACTCGTACTTGTTTTTACAGGAAGTTAAATTGTTCCAATAATGTGCTTTGTTACCGTGAAGAATTAGGGAATTGTGCTTGAGGCTCATGAGGAGTTGATGAAAAAGCTGCGTTTGCAGACAACATGATGTGAGTCTTAGCCAAATCACTCAAGCAATTTTGTTTAATTTTGGCAAAAATAAAAATATAAGGCCAAATCAATCACCTAAATACCCTATTGTTGTATTATCAAATAAAATATGTGAAAACACAACGGGTATATTCGAGGGAAAATCAATGAGAAATGATTGATACCCATAATTTCCTAACAAAGTATTTGATAGGCTACGGATTTTTTCAGACAGGATTTATAGGAAAAAAGCTCTGGGCCAATTTCGTTATGTCAAAGTGAGTGAATCGTGTGTCATTTTTCCCATATATAAGGAAATCTCAATTTCTTTAAAATTGTGAGCTGCTTTCTCATTTATTGTTAATTATCGACCTCAAAGATCTAAAATTGTGCACAAAAAGAAAAAAACTTGCAAATTTCTGAAAAAAGTATTATTTTGAAAACATTGTTCTCTGACATTCATGAATACACTTACAAAAATAAAATACTGTCTTTAATTCTTATTCAAGTTGATAGAAGAAGGTAGGCACAAGTTGATTGATTTTAGAAATTTGAGTGCAAAGAAAACGAATGTCTGGTCAAAATGTGCAATATTCCAAACTTAAATCAAACGAACGATTAATAATTATCACAAAACTTTGATTTGCTACTGAACTAAAAAATGCAGGTCACCAGCCTGAATTCCTTGTTTGTTGGACTGACAATTGACGTCAGGTGTGGCGTGTATGTCTTTCACTATACGTAGATGTTTCCTCAGAATTAGCCGAATGGTCCCATAGCTTAAACCCACCATGTTCAGAGCGTGCCAAGCATGGGATTTTGGATTTTGTTCATAAATTTATTTACCTTATCTTGGTTCTGTAAATTCACAAAGTTCCTGCCATCTGTTTGATTAAATCTTTCACAATTCTAATATATAGCAGAATATTGGGTCCCTGACGTTGATAATTGGGGAAATTTTTCATTCTGAATTCCCCTTGGATATGTTTGATGCTCTGGAATTACCTGAATGTAAAAATGACAAACTGTGATTGTTAGGCAGTGAATAGAGAATTTTGTTTGAAATGACAACTGGGGCTATTTGTTTGGGCTATTTATGAGGATGTTGCTTTCAAGATGAAATAATAACAAATGGAAAAATTCATGTCCCTTTATGCAAATATCAGTCCTTTGTGGCTGCATAAATACCTTTCTGATGGTGAAATTTACCGATTAAATATTTATCAAGAATCATTCTTTCAATATCCCTATGTATTGAAATTACTGCAGAAAATTTTAACGTACAAGTTGTACCTGATGACAGCTTAATTCTTCATCTAGTGTTTGATCCCTGTTTAAAATTTCAAACCGATACATTGTTCCAGTCTTTATTCTATCGCGACAAAACTGTTACCACATGTATTATTAACAATAATATATTTCGTGAGCCGCTTCTAACAATAAAAATCGTTATCAATAAACCTTTTGAGTAGACTAAAATATTCACCATACTTCTATGTTATCTGATCTATCAGTACTAATAATGAGCTTGAGAAGTCAAAAATATTTTACAAAATTTTACACGAGTTGTAATTAAGCTTTTTATTTTATTTAAACACTCATAAGTCAATAAAAAGTTAGGTGATAGTCTGAAGCGTAGACCAACGTTTAAGAGAATATTTATATGCATTAAGAAACAGCTATGGCTAGATAAAAGCCCAAGATGAACGATGTTATTGTTTTTTATGCATAAATAGCATAAATTTTTATCTTCTATCGTTTAAATACGAATAACACACTGATTTAATTCAGAGCATACGTGGAAGGTCCGATGTTCAATTTTTTGACGAAAATTTTTAGCATTTAAATCCCAACCTAAATCAGCTTTCCCCATCACCAGCTTGGTCGACTGGTGAGCGAATCTGCTTGCGAGCGGAAAGACCCGGGTTCGAATCCCGCTGCCGACATGGTTGACGCGGCTAGAAATACGGCATGGGACTTGGGTAAACAACCGAATAATTATCGAAGTAATTATCCGACCCAAGAATGGGCCAGAAGGTTCGTTCCTATAGCCTTATTCTATTCTATTCTATTCTAGCTAAACCAGTGTACATCGGTCTGTTTAGTAGAAAACATACGTTGCCCATAAGCGTGAGCTATAATACTTTACTTTCTGAGGTGAGCTAATTCCCTAACACCATATTGGGTTTAACCATTATATTGCGTTTCCGCTGTTACAAAGGTTGCTACACGTGAGGTGATTTCCGAACGTTCTTTTTTGGGTCAAGACTAATGACCATCGAAGGTCATTTGTTCAGATGAGAGTAGGATTCGTAGGAAAATTAGATTAAAATTACTGTTCATTGTAGCCTCACGGCTTCCCCTCTCTTTTTTGAGACTTGTTTGAGAAGGATGTTACAGATCCCACACGAAGCAAGGATGTCAAATGCGGTTATTCGTCGAGACAACCCTTAATAGGCCTCCTTATCTGCTCTGCTACCATTAACGAAAGAACTTGTGGTAGGCCATTTAATTTCCTGGCGTTGCCATGTAGGGGCTAACAGCCACAAAAATTGGAGGGAAAAATTTTTGTAGTATCGGGCAACTGAGTTGGAAAAAAGTTCTTTATGCAAAAGCAATATTTTGAAGTGCGGCTAAACGTTTTTATTGTTAGACTCCATGATCATTGAAGAATTCAGAAATTAGTTGCAAACCCGAGTAAAAATAGAAACAAAATTAAACGCACATCTAATAAACGTTGTTCATTCTGTATATCTCATTCTAACGTTTGAAAACCAAGCTCTAGCTATTGCAATTGAAGATATTCATGTTAATTATCTACTTAACTTGGGACGATGTTTGAAATTTTTGTTTGAGAAAATGCTGTGATAAAAATTGGCCTAGTTGAATGTAAAATCAATTTTTCATTTTTAAAAGTCTATTTCAAGTCTCACGTATAGCGGATACATAAATATCATTTTTCCCTTAAGCAATAACTGCACTTGTTTTTTATTCTGACTGGGTTACTTATTTATAATTTACAACCCTGCATATAACCTTCGAATATCTACTCAAATTTACCCTAAATATAAAATCAAGACTCTTTCGTAGTGACTGTTCATCTTTTATTGTGTATTAGGGGATAACTTTATATATTAAAGATAAAATCAGTCCTAAATCTAAGGATCAAATCTGAGCAGTGTAAACTTCTGCCGGGAAAAAATTGATACACAATAATTTTATAAGTAATTTGAAAATAGGATTTAAAGTCCGTCGTGAGAAAAAAATGTTCAAAGTTAAAAATCACTCAACGTTAGCACAACTGAACCAAGTTCGAAGTCTCTTAAATGCAAAAATCTTATATATATATATATATATATATATATATATATATATATATATATATATATATATATATATATATAGTTAGGTGAATAAGTATTCGATACGTCTTGCAAAATTAAAGTTTCTAATGTCTTCTGTGTGTGACAAACAAAACAAACAAACAAACAATCTTTATTTCCAATCAAGTACACAGTACATAGACATTTAGTACATTGGTTTTTAAATTCTTAAGGTTAACATTCTTAGAGTAAGGATGATGGTGAGAAGGATCAGAAATGTAAATTATTAGAACTTTAAGCTAACATCATGGCGAGTGTATTACTACTCGAAAAGTTTTTGAAAAGTTCTTGTTAGAAATTTTATATCAAAAAATATAAAATGACTAGGCTAAAAAATATTCGATACATACTATTAAAATACTTTTTTTACATATATTATCGTTAGAATTTGCCACGATATTGTATTTTTTTATACTTCAGAAGTATTAGTTGTCAATTTTATGAGTCTTTAAAATATTCGAACATCTAATCAGTATTATTTACATCACGATTAAGACGAGTGCAGTGTGCTGTTATCATTTACTTTGTTTCAACAACGCCTAAGACCAACGAAATCATTGTAGACATCTGAAATAAAATTGTCGATGCCCATGAAGGGTAAAGGCTATAGGGTCATTGAAAAACAGTTTAACGTGCATCCTTCGATAATGGGATCGATAATATGGAAGTGAAAGGCACATCATTCTACTAAAAATCTACTTCGAACGAGTGCTCCAAAGAAAAATTCAACTTGCGCAATGAATAAACAGGTGAGAATCGCTTCAAAAAATCCTCAAACTACACGAAAAGAATTGGTAGAAATATTAAAAGTAGTTGGAACAGTGGTTTCTCGTCATACTGTAACAAATACGTTGAGAAAATGTGGACTTCGATCTTATGAAGCCAGAAAAGTTCCTCTCCTAACCGAACGTTACCCTAAAGCTGATTAGAATGTACAAACAGCCTCTTGTCAAAACCAAAATGCTTATGGAATAATGTTCTTCGGTCAGATGAAACCATAATAGATTTATTCAATAATTTTTATAAACGTCACGTTTGGAGCAAGAACGATAGGGCTTGCAAACAAAAAAACACCATTCCTACCGTTTAATTTGGAGGAGAAAACATAATGATTTGGGGCTGTTTCTCGTCCCATGGTATTAGCAACCCTCATATCATAAGAGGACGCATGAATAGAGCCATGCATCGTGATATTCTGGTGAAAAATCTTTTGGGGTGAATTGCCATGTTGAAGTTGGGAGAAGAATGGAAATTCCAGCAAGACAGTGATCCCAAACATAATACGAAAGCGACTATAAAATAATTTGCCGGAATCAATGTAGAGCTGCTGCCGTGGCCCAGCCAGTCTCCGAACCTGAATTCAAAAGTGAATCTATAGAGAGAACTAACAGTTAGAGTTAGTAAGCAAAAGCTCAGAAACTAGCATGATTTAGAAGAGATTCCCAGGGAAGAATGGACAAACATTCCCGTCAGTATGTACAAAAACCTTACTTCAAAGTATAGAAAACGGTTACATGCTGTAAAAGTAAACAAGGGATATGCAACAAAATATTTAAATAAACTTAACTCCATGTATTGAATAATTTTTTGCCTAGTCATTTTATATTTTTTGTTCCATAATCTCTATCGACAACTTTTCGGAAACTTTTCGAGTAGTAATACGCTTGCCATGATGTTAGCTTGAAGTTGTTATAATTTATAATTGTGATCACTGCCACATACGGATGAAATATCAAAAAGTTTAATTTTTCAAGACATATCGAATACCTATTCACCTAACTTTAAAAATAAAAATTCTTAAAGTAGAAGTACTTATTAACTACTCGTATTGTGTATCAGAGCCACAGTTTTTGACAATCCTGTAATTTTTCGGCTGTGGTAAATCGTCTACCATGAGCTCACGTTAAAAAAGGAAATTCTTTTGAGAATAGTGTCTCTCCTACAATTTATCCATACCGTTGATAATGGCAGTAAAGATGTTTTTTGGTTCTCTGAAGAAATTAAGCGTTTTATAAATGGCAGGCAAAAGTCATACCGAAAACTTAAAAGATAGAATCTTATAATCAAAAGCACATTCAGAATGGTAGGGACGTTGAAATAATGATAAAACAGAAACATCGAAAAGTTGCAGCAGAAGTAAAAACTGACTCGAAAAGCTTCTACAAAAAAGTGTCAGACGTCTCAAAAAATTTATTATTGGACCACTGATAGATCCTGATTTCTTAACTCGAAACATCAGAACAAGGAATCTAATTACATACTTTACTAACAGCGAAAATCAACCAAACCCAACCACCTTCCCTCGAATACTCAAAGAAACAGACGAAGTAATTAACGAGCCCTTTGCAGTCGATTGCTAGGAAACTGGATTTGTTTCAAAAGATTGAAAGCAGGCCAAAAACACTCCTATTTTCCATAAAAAGGAATAAATAGGCATCTAATAACTATCGCAAAATCAGTGTCAGTTCTGTCACCAATAAAATGATAGGAAGCTTGCTCAGAGTCCGTAAAACAAAACGCCTCTAAGCCCAAAACCTGATCACTGACATCCAGCACGGACTCAGACAAAAATGCTGCTATCTCACAAATCTCCTCGGCTTTTTTGAAGAAGTCAACCGCTTTGACGACTGTATAAGAGCCTGAGACTTTGTACACATGGCCTTTCAAGAAGCCTTCGATAAATTTCCTAACGAAAGGCTACTGGCACAAGTGAAAGCTCATTGCATTCAAGGCAATTACTCTCAATAGATGCGGAACTGGCTCACTGTCCCTACTCAAAGAGTGATGATTCGTGATTAAGCCAGTGATCTGACGCATGCAACAACAGGAGTCCCTTACTGGAGAGTTTTAAGCTTGCTCCTCTTCATCATTTACATCAAAAACCTTGACGTATAAATCTCCAGTAACATGATCACGAAATTGCTATAGAGCATTCATCGACAGAGACAGACTGACTATTCAATGAAATCTGAATCGTCTATTTCAATGGACCAAAACCAGGCAAATGAGCGACAACATTGATAAATGTTTAGTAATGCACATTGATAGCAATTACCGGCATTTCTGACACACAATGAATGACACACCTATTGAATAAGTACGGTAACAAGGAGATTTCGGCATCATTATCACTGAAGATCCCAAGTATGATACTACAAATCAACCAAGTATTCTTAGTTTAAATGGAACAAACTATGAAAACAGTTGAAAAAACGTAATATTACCGATTTCTGCGCTAGCCCAGCCAAATGCATCGACACGACATCATAGCTATCAATGAAACATGGCTAGATCTCAATGGAAGACATCTCCCAGCTGAAGTCTCAATAAAAGGATACGTTTTGCACAACGTCGACAAACCGTCACACAGCAACAGAGGGGGTGGTTCCCTTATCTACGTCAAAGAAAAGTTGCAACCACAAATCAAAACCAAGCGAGCAACAGAAAAATCGGAAATACTACATCTCAACATTCAACCGCATCCAGGACAAACTATCAAAATTGTGCTCGTGTATAGGAACCCAACCTGCACGGCAATTGAAGATAACGAATTCTATGATTGCCTAGATATTATTCTTAGTACTCCTCACGAAACACTAATCATGGGAGATTTCAACTTGCCCCACATAAACTGGACTACTC
>VCRD01000374.1:72888-150068 GCA_006783055.1 Trinorchestia longiramus
AAATGCTCATGACATAAACGCCTGTGCGTGAGTGATATGTGTGCACATGACTAAATTGACTTACGTGGTTAAGGTGTACGTGCATGACTGATGGATTTACTTTAGACGGCATGGGACTTCGGTATTGAACCAAGAATGGGCCAAACGGCTCGTTCCTATTGCCTTATTTTATTCTATTCTATTCTAATCTGGGCTGTACAGTGCAACTCTGATCTTCTATCTTAAGACGAAACAACATCAAGATGGAGAGAATTCTGAGGAAACCAACAAAAAACCTACTGAACTACGCAGTCTCAGCTACGAGAGGTGTCTTCAGTAGAGATATACTGAACGTGGATTTTTCAACATCTGCAGATGCAAATGTGGATGGGCTGTCATTTTAACATATTGAGCTCTGAAAAATGAGTTTCAGCCATAGATAATAAATGAAAATTGTTTTAATGTCAAAAGAAATAATTTCTTCAATGAATGCAACTAATGAATAAAGTAGTTTAGTAATTTAGTGAGCTCATGAATAAAACTATACAATGAAAAATTATTACAAAAATAGCTTAGATTCAATATTGATAGTATTGAGTGATCTCATCATCTGTGTTCCCAGGCTGTCGGACCAGGACCCAACTCATATGCACCCCACCAACCTCTTTCCCAGCCACTACCCATTAGGAAAAGCCTGTTACTTGGTTACCTTTAATAATCGTAGGTAATTATTGACAAGTTGTGTTTCAAAAACCAAAATTCCATTGCTCAGTTTGGAGCTAACCTGGATTTTTTCTCATCATAAATGATATCAGCTCCGCTAAATGGGCGCTCACTGCCTACACCGCTGGAAGGGCAGACTAAGTATTAGGGGTACCGGAAAGTCCTGTGCTCTTTTCTTTCCTTTTCTTTTCTTTAACTCTGAGTTATTGGAGCAGTGTAAAACTGTGACTGCAGACCTTTACCGTCAGCAACTCGAATGTCTAAATACATCGTTGCGTAAAGAATGTTCTGCTCTAGTGGACAGGAAAGAAATCATTTTGCAACACGATAACGCTAGAGCCCAATCAGTCAAACAAGCTCAAGAAAGAATAAAGTCCTTAGGTTGGGAAGTTCTTCCTCACCCACCTTACTCGCCAGACCTTGCTCCATCAGATTTTTACTCACTTCGTTCTTTAGAGCATTTCATCAGCGGAAAAGATTCAAAAATGTTCAACCTGGACACGAGGTTGAAGCGAAGTTTAATTCCTTTACTTCTTCCGAAGATGTTAATTTTTTCGAAAGGGGAATTAAAAAGCTCCCAAGTAGATGGACAAATGTTATATCTAATGATGGTGACTATTTTGATGAGCAATAAAGATTTTTCAGTCATATTTCTTTTAAGTATTTTTGTAACAAAAGTCAGAACAGAACTTTCTGGTACTCCTAATATGCCCTAGCGAGAATAGCAAGGAAAGGATATGACTGAGCCTTTATACGGCATCGAAGAAGAAAATTTTCTAACATCTGTATGCGTTCCATTCTTTTATATTAGTCAATCATTGTAGTAGTCTCGTTGGAAATATCTGTTGGTTATATCTGTTGGTAATGTTCTTCAGTATCGCATTACATGTTCAATTCTGTTGCTCCCAGTCTGTCCCTTGCACAAGCACATATATTTTTTCAATTTTATCCAATGCATCATACAAGCACTACAAGAAGCACATACACACCATAAAGTTACACTTCTTGTCTTGTAGTACAAGCACTACATACACACCATAAAGTTTAGCTGTTTGGTTTCCAACTATCTACAAAATGAAATCACAGTTGAAGATATTTTCGTATATATGACTTTTATACTGTCATAATGCATTGTTTAAGCCATCTGCATGACATCCGTATTTAATAATGCGAATGCGAATATGAAAAATCATACAGACATCCACAGATGCAGATATCTGCACAACCTCTAGTCTTTAGCAACTTGAATTCATTTTTATAGAACGAATAAAAGTGTGAGGATAACTTATCGTCACCTATGAATATCTTAACGCCTTTAACAATGTTACCCTGTAATACCTTTTCAACTGAGAAGATAACGTGCGAATTAGAAACGTTGACGGAAAACAAATAATAAAAAACTTGAAAAACATCCCTGGCTATAAATTTTCTTCTAGTTAAAATTGCCGGAACCTGGAACAAGCTCCTGAAAATTTCGTGTCAGCTGGCAGTTTGAAAAGATTAAAACAACGTCTCGCAAATATTGGATAAGGAAGCTCCCACTATTATCAAGTACTGATTCTATATCATTTTTAGCTCTAGAGGTCTGCTTATGCTTGCCGTGCGTTTGCGGGACTGAAATGTCTGTGTGTGAATAAAGTGCGCTGGCGTGTGCGCATCAAGCCACTGTGAGGTAATTATACGAGTTATTTAGGAAACTTTGTGTACTACTAGATATCGGTGGGAGTAAATCTTCGAGAGAGATTCTTCTTCTTCGTCTCTAGCAGCTAGTGTGAGCGGAGAGGATTGTCAGCCTTCCTACTCGACTGGGGAATCTGCTGTACATATATCTATAATGGACTACTCCCGTTCCTTGAACCACTTCTGTTCCCTGAACACTTCTGTTCCCTGAACACTTCTGTTCCCTGGACACTTCTGTTCCCTGGACACTTCTGTTCCCTGGACACTTCTGTTCCCTGGACACTTCTGTTCCCTGGACACTTCTGTTCCCTGGATGCCACCGTCGCGAGGCTCACCTCCTGCCGATTCCTCCCATGTTCAACCCACCTGTGTATTGAAGATTAAAACCATTCAGCATATTTTTCCTTCTGAGTTCACTTTGTGTGTTTGTGTTTTGTCTAGTAAATTAAGTAACGTTGGGAGTTCTCTTTTATCTATCTCTTGATCCCATGCATCGAACGCTTGCGCCTCCTGATACCATAACAGTGCGTACATTATCATTCAACTTTAGATGGCATGGCACTTCGGAAGAAATCCAAGAATGGACCAAACGGCATGTTTCTGTTGATTTATTTTATTCTTGTATACTACATATAAGAGAATTTGCTCAGATAATAAAATCCATATATATCTATACATATACATCTACATACATAATAGACTATGTATTTCCATCTCTCTCTGTATCTGTGTGTGTCCGTCCCATTACTTCTTATCTATTATTGAAGAAAAATTATTGAACTGAAATCAGAACAGGTTTAAATGTGTTATAAGCATTGTATTGTGGATACCTGTAGTGATCTTGTTATTATCACTCTCCAGTCCCAACCCTCAGATATCTCTTATCGCCGAGCAGACATTGAATATCTTTATCTTACTCGGAGTGAGCGCCTGAGAGAGTAAGGGACCGTCGAGGAACCCAATCGGAGAAAAGGCAATTAAAGACAGGATGAGTTTAACAGTTAGTATTTAGACATTTGAATATGATATTAGTTATTATTTCTTCGTTGCGCACGTCTTGTCGGCAGGGCGCCGGGACGTATAGAGTTGGAGCGCGTGGCGAGTTGGAGTACGTGCACTTCTTGTTAGTGCGTATGTTGTTTGAGACCATCCTGTCCGTAGACAGGATGGCTGGTTTCAGCTTCCTTTGTTCTGCTGTTGGCTGTGAGTTGATTTCTGCTGATGATGAGAGCTCTTGGTGAATATGTTGACTTTGGAAGTTCTTGGTGGAGAGTGTGTGTCGTGGGGGTGGTGGTGGTGGCGATGCCAACAAGAGGAATATGAAGAGTTTGTCACAGAGCGTGACCAAGAACAAAGAAGGAGAAAATGACGCAGATATTAGGAGATGATAAAAGGCATGTCATACATGCACAATCAGCTGGTAACAATCTGTTGTAGGTCTATTTTGTGTTTAATTTGTTTTAAACTCCTCAGAGCTTTGTAGGCTGATATTATAATGCGGATTATATTTGGGTGGTAATTTTATTTTATGATTTTGAGAGTAGTATAATGTATTATTTTGCGCAGTGAGTTGAACAACAAAACCGCAATGACCTTCAAGTTTGCACAGATTAGCCACTGATAGTTGGTGTACTTAATTGCTGTTAGAAATGATTTTACGTTTCATATTGTTCTTTCACATCGACAGCATGGCCTTGTAGTGCCATTATACAAGATTTTTTTTTAGTTTTACGTTTTACAAAATTACTATTAATTTTGAAACCTGAAAGATAATAAATAAAAACCTCACTTTGCATTACCTGACAAATTTAGGGTTCATTTCTTAAAAAATCACAGATTCAAAAATGCACATGGCTTCAAAGATTAGTTGCTAGTGATTGACTAATGCTTATCGCATACACACTGTTTTAGCCTTGCTTTGTTTTGTTTCTTCGCTTTTGATTTCCTCGATGGGCTATAATATTAAATTACTGTGTTCATTTCTATCAGGTCATCCCATAAGTTCTGTCCGAATTTTCATTCATGAGGCACCCACTTTCAAAGTTTAGGAACTTTTCCAAGTTTTTGAAGATGACGATGAACAGTTGTATGGTCTGGACTGAGAACCACTGCCAATTCTTCAGCTGATAAAGCAAGATTTTCTTCAAGGGCTGCTTCAAGAAGCTTTTTATCAAACTCAACTGGACGTCACCTTCAAGGGTGAAATCTCCAACTCTGAATTTCGCAAACCATCTTCTGCAAATTCTTTCATTCGCACATTCCTCTCCATAAACTGACTGAATGTTTCTAGCCGCTTTGGCTGCTGAGTTTCCTTTCATGAACTCATAAAGCATTATGTGCCTCAAATGATTCACGGGTACTTCCACGTTAGCAGGGTTTTAATAAAAAAAAATTATTTTTATTTTTCTTTGAAATGAAATTTTATCATTTTCAATGCATCTAAACATAAAAATAATGTTCAGTTCCACTAGACATTATAACATACTCCTTAAATTTCCTTCAATTCGAAAAAAGGTAAAATTCAGAAAATTCAGAACGTGATAAATAGCATGTTTAGATAGCATTGTATCCCAATTACTTTTGTGCAAGTGAAGTAATATAGTAACATAGTGACGTAAGCGTCACAAACGAAAACGTGAGAAAAACGCGGTCAAAGTTTTACGACTTTCAGAATGCGATATGTCTGCAATAAATTAAGTTAGGAAGCTAGAATTGATCTTAAAATGACCATAAGCATGTCTGCAATCATGATATTTATGTGAAATAATTGAGTTATGTATGCACTCTGAAATATGAAACGATGACCGTCTTCCTCCAATTATAATTCATACTGTACAACAAATTAGTGTACCACATTGCACAAAAATAGTAATAACACCTCGAAAACCGATAAAGAGACCCCCAAAAGTATTGTTTGTTACTTTATACGCCAAGTTATGTATCTTTAAACGGTAAGTAAGGCAAGATAGTACGATAATAGACCAATGGTAATGATGAGGATAGTGAATGAGTAAGAAAATAAAGCAAAAAATTTTCCGAACCTGCTAAATTTCGTCCGAGGCCCCCAAAGGTATTGCTTGTTTATACACCAATGTCTCTTTAAAAAGTAAGTAAGACAAGGTTAGTAAGATAATAGAACGCATTAAAATAATATTAAACATAATAATATGTTTACACAGAGTTTCGATGTTACTGCGCGTCTCGATTTTATTCTCTCACGACTTCCACGGATTGCTGACGTCGAGAACCAAAGAGTGGTATAATAATCCCGATTTTGTCCACAGTGTTACTTACGTCACTATGTTACTATACGCATCAAGTGTTACTCTGTGTTTTGTTCAGTACATAAGAAAATTATTCCTTTAGTTCAGAAATAATCAGTGTCCCTTGAACGTTACAACGGATTTATCATTCTAGTAATTGTGTTCGGTTAGTTAACGTTCTTATTTCAATTTTTGTGTAATTTCCATGTTCTGTAATACTTATTAGCTTGTATTAATTCTGTGTAGATCATTTTTTCCGAACATTATATCAAAAAATGACAGTCTTCTTTATTCTAGAGCATGTACTCGAGATAACTCCCATTCAGCTCCGTGCATTTCTTGAGGCACAGCACAAAGTTGTTCTAGACATCCTTACAAAAAGACCTAGCAATGGCTCTTATCTTTTCCCTGATGGCTTCTTTCAGATCTTCTATGTGATGGCTTCCTTCAGTTCAGTGATGGTTCTGGGTCTCCCTGCATACATTCGGTCTTTCAGGTAGCCCCAAAGGAAGAAATCTGAAGGTCTTAGATCTAGATTCTGAGATGCCCACTCAAAATCAGTCTTGAAACTGATCACACGGCATCCAAAGTTCTCTTTTAGCCAGTCTCAGGAAAGCTTGGAGGTGTGAGATCATACTCCATCTTTATATTGTTTACTAGTGCTTTCCTGCACGTTTCACGTGATATGCCATGAGACTGACTTTGCTTTCGCGCAGAGCATTTCAGACTCTGTTGAACTCTCTTATACTTTCCACCAGCTCGGCTGTACACTTTCTGGGACGTCCTGAGTAGCTTCCACGATTTTCACTGGTTGCGTTGAGGTTTTCTAAGGTCCCATACTGTTCAAAACGGTCCACCCAGTTCTAAATTCTACTTCTGAAAGAAGCACTCTCTCATTCAAACTGATGACGAAAGTTTTCTGGGTGTTCTTGAACAAGCGCGTCTTGGAGCAATATTTTATTCATTATATTGTTTATTCGAGCTTCCATTGATGTATTGTTGCGTTTGGAGGTGTTATTTCTGGCATGTTCGAAAAATTTAGGTGATTGGTGAATGAGGGGTAAGCGAGGAGTAAGATCAAAAAATAAATCTTGAGATACAATTACCAACAAGTTTCTCTCGCATGGCAGGAGAAAGAATTAGAAAGAGTGCTCTATTGTTTACTGGAACTATCTATAATTTGTGTATGAAAGTTAGGGCTATTCAATGAAGTACTTTATAAAATAGTAAAGATAATGTTTTTTGGATTGAGACGAGTGTACGTGTAAATTTTGACTCATCTTGCCATCAGAATATTGAATCTTAACTTCACACTATTCATAAAATATAGCCAAGTTCAACTATTTCTCATAAATTATGTTTCCTTACTTATTTTATATATTCTGATTCAACTTTAGTTAGTTTTCGTGTTTGCATAGGAGACGTAATTTAACCCATCTCTGTCGTAGAAAGCTTTTCTTGTTATCAGAAACTAAACATTTTCAGGATCTCCTTATATCTTGGTTTTCTAAATGTTTAAAGGCCTAACAACGCTTTTAAATCGTTGAGATTTGTCTCATGCTCGATGGTGGGTATCTCTAAATCCAATTTTTACAAGGCAAATTAACTTCAGCCCCAAAGGAGGAAAAGAAATGTAATTAGAATATTTACGTCAATAACATTTTTTGAAATAAATCGACGAATCTTGTGCTATGAAGGTCGCGTGCCGAGCTGCATGTTCGGCTAAACATGTTATCTTTTTCCCAGAGAGAAGAAGGTTAATGATTAAGCTCATGGTTCTTGCAAACAAAAATGGAGTTATTTTTCCGAGGCGAAATATTATCTCTCCTGCTAGAGGAAAAGCGAGTGTGGTAAAAGCCTTTTAACAAGCACAGCGACAGTTTGCTACAGATCAGAAAATTCTCCCAATTAACTTCTTTCTAAAGTGTTTAGATCGGAAGGTGAGCCTCTGAACCGTTTCAACAGAGTAGTGAAACAACTAACAGCTTTCAGGGATTTAGAATTTACAGCAAATTCCAGCGATACAAACTATTTTGCTAATCACGATAATTCTGGAAATCTGTAATAATTTTTCATGTTTCTGACTAAGTGTTAATATCTGTGCTATTTTTGGAGTTAAGTACAGAATTACTTTTAGCAGCTGTGAACTGAACTAAATTGGTATATTGAAGAACAATGCAGGTCACTAGCAGTGAATCGATTAATCTAGCAAGAGGCAGGAAGGCAACGCTGTGAAAATTACACCCTTAACGTCTCGGTTTAGTAGCATAAAAATTGATATTACTATTCAGCATAACAATCATTGTACAAAAAAGAAAACTTTGTCTTTCAATCCATTTTTATATTCCGAAACTCATATATTTAATATTTTCTTATTTTCAAGATTTTTATAAAGGAATTCTATTTTAATGAAAGAGAGAATGAACAAATTAATATTGTTTTTTATATTGTACGTGATGTACACTGGATTCTCAGTTTTTACAGCCGTCTTAAGTTTTTGTCCTAACATTCTTTGCATTGCAGTGGCCAACAGACCTAACAAACTTCAATATTCATAGTAACATAACTTCATTACATTTTTGCTAACAACTTATTGGGCAAATTTGAAGACGAGTCACATATGCTATGACAGAATTTCCATAAAGATTTTTTTACAACAACCATGGTAAAAATATCTGATTGGGAACCTTCTATTCTTCTATTATACCATTGTAGGCAGAAAAGGCATTTTTGAGAGATTCACCTATTCAATTTTGTTAGTTTCAATCACAGTGAAAGTTTTTATCTATTGTGATTTACGGCACTAAAGTGACAATGGAAACCCTAACGCAATCATTTTTTTTCATTCACATACATTATAGTGCTAATATCTCATTCATGAAAGTTGTATATTAACGCTGGTTAGGGTTTAAAGTCATTAATTTATTGGTAAAGTTCCCCTAGGCATTTCCCCCAAGCTTAAGCAGCATATTGATTAGTTGAATTTAAGATAACATTAAAGCGACATTTTCATTAAAGCATTTTGAAAATATATTTTAAAAATATTAATATGAAGTTAATTTGATTGCTCACACACTAAGCGGCAACGTTTCATAACTAATTAAACTGAGTCTCGAATATTTACGTTAATCGTACAATTCTAATGAATAAATAAAAAAATTAGGAATGATTTTACGAATATCTATAAACAGTGAGCGTACAGTGCCTTTCAGAGTTTTTCTCACCTAGTTTTATTTAGTTGCAATTCATTGGGTGATAAACTAGCAATGCTTCTCATTTGTAGCTCAATTTTTCACTACAACTTTTAACATAGCATAATTTATCAAATGAAAAAAGTGGAAAAGTTGAAAGTTGCTCTCTCTGCGACTTGATCTAAGCTTTGTTTGGCTTAGGTTGAGTTGGAACTTTTTAATTTCGTGGTGCAGTAATGACCTTTGCTTTTTGATAGTGAACACAATAAATGAAGCATAAATAAAAAGACTGTCAAGCCGAATAATCATTAAATGCCTGAAAAAGAAAAAATGACTTAATCCAGTATCAAGGTACATAAAGCTGTGATATAATGTTTCACAGTACAAACCATATGTTATGTTGTGCTGGAAGGCATCTCAGATGAAATTATCACACATTAGTTCTTGTAAAGGTTATACTCTGCACACTTTAAGCCCCTCATCCAAGTTGAGAAAAGTAAGATATTGTTCTTTCTATTGGGTTAACATATACGACGAATACCTCATCACAATACCATTTTACATGTAAGAAACTCAATCTGTGGTTAATAATTGTTATAATAGGAAGAATTTCTCAATAAATTTTTTCAACTCCACTCTGAGGAAATACGTATCTAGTTTCTACAAGTTAGATTAAAACTGTAGTTATAAATCTCATGCTAAGTATATAATTCCGATGGTCTAGAGTGAACGCTATAAAAGCTAGTTATTCGTACATATGTCTTGAGTCAATTTTAGCAATAAATTCAAGTTATTTACGCCCAAAGAAATATTTACTACTTAAATTTTCGTTTCTCAGAGTATCGTCCAGCTTATTTTTCTGCTTTAATATAATTTTCTTTGAGTTCTCACAGAAACGTAGAACCCTCATTAGCCGTGGAGAAGAACTCATTCATACTAAGTATTAGCAAGTACCCACAGCTCTATTTTAGAATGTTCATGTAATCAGTATCAAAGTTAGTTCGTTCAAAGGTCGAAACATGAGCGTTGTGTGGTTTTAAAGTAGAAGTACAAACATCAGAACGGGTAGTCATAAGATACAAGTGCTTGTTTCCTGTGGCTGCAAGATACGTCAGTTTGATGGTCAGAGGATGCAAACATTGGAGAAAACAGTGGAAACGCCATTCAATGACATGCTGAACTACGAAATCGAACACTATTTGAATGACAGAAATATTCTAGAATAATTAAACTCCTCAAGATACTTTTTCAGGATGCAGCTGGGAGGCTTTGCTGAAAATGAGTATTACAGAGTTAGTAAAATTCTATAAAGTTCTTAATGTTCATTAAAATTATACTAACGATGCCCACATTAGTTTAATATTTAAAAATAGTAGTACTAAAAGAAAAATAAATTTTGATCCACAAATTTCCAAGCGTTTTATTGGGGTCTCAAATCCACTTAGAACGTAAATGTTGACACAAGACAGTGATATCAATCGACCTAATGAAATCATAATTTTTTGGAAAATAGACGCTTAAAGCAGTGGTATTAATTTTCGTTTCCTTACTGACACATTGTTTCAACTTACTCGAATGTTTCTTAATTGATGACTATGGTTTATATCACATAAAAAATCTACGTAGTTCTTCAAGAAAATTATTTCAACTGTTTTCTCATTCGTACAACGTAATTTTTTCTTTCACTGCAGTCGATTGGCTAGGCGGCTACTTGGGTTGTCAGGTTCCTGGTTTAAGCTTCCATTTAATACTTAAATTTTTTCCTGTTCGTGACGCAGAGGACTTGGAAAACTGATTGACAACTGACTGAAACTGAGCTTTTCCTCAAACTTCCAGATCTTCACCACATGTCTCTATGAGCCTTTATCTCAAGTAGCAACAGAAGATGGACGGAAACAAGCGCTTGAAGCATGATCACTAGTCATAGGACGTTAACATTTAATATTAAAAACCTGATATGAACGTCTTGTAAATCTGATTGGGTTAAAATTTATATTTTTGTTTCTTACTTTACTTCAATGTTAGCTTCTAAAAGTTCTTATATGCTATATTTTGCACTATGTTCAATATTGCAGTCTCCCGATTTGCTTATATAAATTCTAGAAGAATCTTTTTAGCTGATTCCTGATTGTTTATTTATACTGTCCATTTTTGCTGACAATAGCTCAGTAAGTGAATGGATGAGTCTTATTCTCTCCTTGATATTCCTGCTCATTGTACATCCGACAGTCGTCGTTACTTGCACTTCTACCAATATTAAATAAAACCTTGGTTTTCTTAATTTTTTCTGAGAGGGAGGGGACCTCATAGTCCAAGCTGTCTTCAGCTGCAGACATAGCAGAACGCTCGTTGTCGCATCGTTGCAAAGTTGTAGCGGTCTTCAATCGTGCTCCCACCAAGATGTTCACAGGTTCGTTTATATTCGCTAGCTCGATTCTCTCTGTCTTGACCTCGATGAGCTGCATCGCCTTCCGGACCTATGACCGAAAATCGAGTTTTACTCGTGGGTAAACTAGTGAGTACGCGTGTAGACGAAAACTTATTTAATAATGGGTCATACTAACACTAGTTTTAGGGGAAAAAATTGTGTTTTATGTTAATGTACAGAGTGACACATAAAACAGGAATTTTTAGCAATCCTATAAAACCAAGAGTGATGGAAAAAATATTTCATTCATAGTAATTGACGCCTTAAAATATGCCATTTAAGAAACAGTGATAGAATTTTCATCATTTAAAAATTACGTCCCATAGATGGTGTCCTATACGAATGCATTCTTGAAATCTGCTGTTGAGATTCGTCATTAACCGCTGCAATATCTCAACTGGGATACTGTGCATTTCATCCTGAATTCTCTATTTTAACTAATCCAGAGTTTCTGGTCGAGTCATGTATACTTTACTCATGAGATAGTCCCACAAAAAATCACAAACGGACAAATCTGGCGATCTAGAGGGCCAGGGAACGTTACCGAATCTTGAGATCACACGGTTACGGAACAATTCTCGCACAGCCTCCAATGATTGGCTTGCAGTGTGTGATGTCACTCCATGCTGTTGAAACCAGGCTTCTTGCACGTGTGGAAAATTCTTCAATTTAGGTGTTTGGTAACCGTGAGTCACGTTCCCGGGCCTCCTAGATCGCCAGATTTGTCCATTTGTGATTTTTTTTCGCATCGTTCGCGATTTTTTCTTTTGGGGCTATCTTTAGAGTAAAGTGTACACGACTCAACCAAGAACTCTGACTGAGTTAAAACAGAGAATTCAGGATGAAATGCACAGTATCCCAGCTGAGATGTTGCAGCGGTCAATGAGGAATCTCAAGAGCAGATTTCAAGACTGCATTTGTACAGGAGGACACCATCTACGGTACATAGTTTTTGAATAAGGAAAATTTAATCACTGTCTCTTAAATGACATGTTTTAAGGTTGCAATTACTACGACTGAAATATTTTTCTTCTATCACTCTCGGTTTTATTGGATTGTTAAAAAGTTCCCGTTTTTTGTGTCACCCTGTACTAGTCTAATGTACGATTACCACGCTTGTTTTTGAATAATTTGCAGAATAGTGGAATTGAATAATTGAAAGCAAATTATTGATAATATGCAGAATAATAATTCAGCAATTCTTTCATGCAGGAATTTTACATTAGAGATTCGGGCACATAAATCAATATGTATATTAGCACTTGATTAAAAAAACTACTTCAACTATTATTGTGTGAATCAACAGTTTTGTACAAAGGTATAAATAAATACATACCATGTGAATTGACGAAATGTTGCTCAAGGGAGCACCAAGGGAAATATGAATGTGAACTATGACTTAGGTGTCCTTTTTTGTCAATATATCACTTGCTCCTGACATTGAGTAACATGTATGGCTTAGATTGCTAATTAAATGCAATTTTTTAAGTTGTATAATCACAAAAATTAAAAAAACTCTGAATGTGGTAAATCTAAAGGACAATTTAAGGACTGCTGTGTAGGCTCAAGTAAACAAAAGCTTGGTTAGCAAACTATTATGAAAATTAGTCCTTCATATATAAAATTAGCCAGCTGTAGGTTTAAATGACGTTTGCAGCGTTTCCTGAGCAGTGATGAAGAGAGTAAAACCAATCCTAGTGTCATCATAAGGGAGAACCTTAAAAAGGCCAGCGATCAGACATTAGAAAGAGGAAAAACAGTTGAAGGTGACTGTCATTTGACTTATGCGTGGTAATGATGAGTAACAATAAGTCGAATGGGTTTCCCGAAAGTACAACCTGTGGTCGGCCCGCGGTCGTGGGATGATCGCTGAGAGTGATGGAGAAGCCGTCTGTTGCCCTGCACGGTCTAGATACGGACGGCGGACAGCGAAACAGCGACCGCCAAGCTGTGCGGAACTGGACATCACAAAAATACACAGAAAAAGAACGTTTTAAAACATACAAACAATATGACAATGATATATTTCGTAAATATTTTCAAAAGGAATAAGCAAGCATGTAATGGTGGGTAGGCTTAAAGAGCAACGAAGTATGAAAGTTTGCTACGATTATAAAAACGCAAAACGTCCGATGGAACACACAGACGAACGAGATGATTAGCATATTTGCCGAGAATACTTTTCTTCGCAATTTTAGTTGATGATACGAATATCTAACGACGGAATACCTGACGCAAAATACAAATACAATAAATTTTGACTTGCCACGTTTACAAATGCTTATTTTCATCGAGTATTATTATTCGTTCTAATGGCAGATTTTGAGATTTAGCGTCGAATGATTTTTTGTACGAGTTTGAGTCAGGTCACCATGCATAAAAAATACTTTACAAAATCCTAAATTGGCGTTTATCGACGACGTTAAATTCAAAAGTAGGTTAAGAATGCTTGAGAAACATTCTGGAAAAGAATTCCATTCAAAAACAAACGACGGTTCATCCACGATTTTACCCCCTTGATCTTTGAATGATATATTTAAGCCTGCAAAGCGTCAATAACGCATCGCAATATGCTTACTGCAGCGCATTTTAGTAGAGTAGTTGGGAAATAATAAGAGGAATCTTAGACTGTATGGAAAAACGTGAATCTCAGGTGCGAGTTTTGTCGATTGCTTTTGATTCAACGATTGACGAATGGTAGAGATAGACTTTGCAGCAAGAGCATTTACAACACATTGAATATTATTCAGTCACCATAAAAATACCACTGAGTCAGACATAGGTAATGCCAGAGTTATTGTGAATGCTATGGGTATAACATGACGTACAAAATTGCAGGCGACTGCTTCTATGCGATCAGCAAGATGGCATATTCCAACAATGTCTGTATTGATATTATGTAAAAAGCAAATGGTATGCAGCAAACCATACTATATGTTGAAATATTATATACATTGATGTACAGGGTTGAAATTCAGTATTAGTGATCATGTGTTAAATCTGTGTTGCAGCACTTACTAATAATTATTCATAAGAATAATACAATTATTCTTATGACCTATTTTAAAAATTCCTCTAACTTGCAAGAACTGAATTTATAGTTCA
Organism: Trinorchestia longiramus; assembly: GCA_006783055.1. Classification (NCBI taxonomy): domain Eukaryota; kingdom Metazoa; phylum Arthropoda; class Malacostraca; order Amphipoda; family Talitridae; genus Trinorchestia; species Trinorchestia longiramus. The sequence continues at coordinate 87,258 of VCRD01000374.1, forward strand.
ATGAGGAGATAAGTGTACACAAGAGAGTAATACTGTGAACATCGTTTGATATTTTATACCTTGCAAACATTAGTTGAGTGTAGTTAATTATTCAGTACATGTTTTTGAATTAGGCTTTTGATCAGTAGAGCTGTAGTCTCAAGTATTAAGAATACATTCAATATATTCTCATACCAATAACTGAAATAAAAAATATTGCACATAATTTTATATACTCAAAATTCTTATTCCAATTGTTGCCCGATATTGGTGAAGGATTTGAATGAGAACAGTCTAGATGTCGAACGTACGATCTGGATTTGAAAGGCTATTCAACCTTTCTGCTTCAATAGCCAAGGTCTTCCGCTCGTTTCTTTTCTGCCAAAGGCATTACGAGTGATTTAGGATAATTTTCGTTGATTTGTTTTATCTGTGTCAGTCATTATATTTTGTCAAGCCTAGTACCAATACTGTGTGGACAATTGATAATTGTACAATATTTCAAGTCGATTTTCATTCTACAGTGAATTTCAATTTGTGGCGATTACAATAGAATGAAAGTGGGACAATTCCGAGTTGATTTGGATTGTTTCTAAGTTTCTGTCGCTAATTTGCTGTTATCTGAAAAGTAAACAAGAAAATTCGACATCCATCTGCATGAAGATACTTGATTCCTTTTGAAAAATTAGAAGCGGGATCTCATTTAAGATAAATAACATATTTAAAAAATAACATTTGGTCGATGCAAAATTTACTTTATCAATGCTAAACGTGGACTTGAAACACCACCCACATCTAGCGTACTGAAGCTCAATAAAAGCGTCTAGAAGAAATAAGTTTTAACCATCATGTAGTCGAGAGAAAATAAGTCAATGAGAAAAATGGCAAATAAAGCTGAGACATGGGCGAGAATTTTGTATAAGTTATATCGAAAAGGATATTTTGTCGCTTCTTACAACAGACATGTTTAGAAAAAGAATTTATGGCAGGAAGCTGTGGTTCATTCATTATTCAGCAGACTCAAAAAAAATTAAACTGATATTGTTCTTTCAATGTGTCGTCATTCGAATGATTTAGTAATGAAAAAAACATCAGAACTGGGGAACCAGTCTGTTATGGTTTGGGTGGTAATTTAAAAAAGAAGTACGACTCCTCTCATTTTTGTACCATAAGAAGTGAAAATCAGCAAGTAACTGCACATAAAAGATTTATTAGTACGAACACTGACATTCTCTGTAATATAATTTGAGATGATAACCTCACGACTTTTCAGCATGATGACGTGACATTTTACTGTAAGCGTAAAACGACGCTGTTATAGAAACATGTATTTGACTTAGCTTTCATAAGGCTTCAATCGTTGAAATACTTCAACTGTCGTGTTTATTTTAAAGCATGTCATTTGTACGTACGGGATAAGCTTGTTTTAATTCCTGTTTCAATTTTTAAAATGTATTGGTGACACTGGAAAAAGTATGAAAAAACTAGTGAAACCTGCGTGTACTGCCATCCACGACATCACCTCAAGACTCCGAGAAATAATGAAGCCTAGATGAAAGCACATAAAAAATTTGACGCTATAGTATTGAAATTTTCAAAATTCGAGCGGTAAATTTTTTTGTAAGAAATGATCTTTTTAATTCCCAACACATTATAGCTCTGAACCCATACAACATAATTTCACAAAAAGACACTATCGTTCAAATGTTTGAGCTCTGATATCGATACCAATAGTATGCATACCTTAAATAATTCAATTTATCTATTTATATTAGATTTTTAGTAAAATGATATCCGATTTCAGCCCAAATTTTTACTTCCGAAAAAGCTGAATCTAAGTATTTTTAACTATTTCAAGAATGATCCTTGAACAGGTATGTGTCTCTGCCATCGATCAACCACATCATTTGTGCCTGACTGATAAAAGTCTTTTGATTTTAGCGTTTGAAAAATTTTGAACACAGATTTCACTCCTGTTTTAGATCAGAAAGTTTTATTGTTGAAAAATGTCTAGATCGGGGGTGCGGAACCTTTGCCCTTACGGCCGCATGAGGCCTCTGAAGTCATGAAGAGCGGCCTTCTGTAGCCTGTTGGGAAAAATGTTAAATTATAAGACGAGGTGAAAAATAAAAAAGTTCCATTAAGAAAATGTATAAAACTTCGTTCATAAGTCGGTCAAAGGATAATTCGCAAAATATCAGAAATATTATCAAATTTACATTACAAAGACACTGTAATTGGTAGTACCAGATGTCACTGTGTATGAAGTCTAGAATGGTTCACTGGAATACCGTGAGTTCTCTGCGATCCTATGCTCGCTTAATTAATTTCCCCCAATGCTTTTTTATAGTACAATCATGTAGTGTAGACTCTCAAAGGGTTAAAACAGCGCAGTTTAGGAGCGTAAGCTATCATTGTGCCTCTTTATTAAAACATGACGTGTTTAAGACACGTTTAGATTCTGTTCCGTTACAGTTAGGTGTCGCTTAGTGTGCGAGAATACAAGAATACACAGCAGTGTGGTTGTTGACACGTGGTTGTTGGTAACTATTGCGGAGTTCATTTTCCGTGTATCATCAGTTTCCTTTTATCGTTCAGTTGCAATTTAGATTGCAAAAACCACTCAGCGCCGAATTCACAGTGAGCGCGTGTTGTTTGATTAACTGACAGTCCCAGAAAATTTTGGGCACATAATATTCCAGGGCATTTTGAATTCAATAAAAGTTTCATTTAAGTTCCTGCTACGTCAAAGAAATTAAAAAGAACATTAAAAGAAGAAATCGAGCCTCTAATGATGAATGCAAATTATAATACTTTGTTATGTGATACAGTAATTTCAACACCAAAGACACACAATGCACATGATCATTTTAGTAGTCATAAGGACAATAAGTACGCCAAATTAGAATGTGTGTGTCGAATCACTGCAATGGAAAAATTAAGAGGGGGAAAGCCAACGCACAAACATTTTTTTCATGAAGTGATACATCAATGAAATGCTACGACTATGGCCAGTTACAAAGTCACATATTTGCTTGGATAAAAGTAAACCTTTTAGCAATGCAGAGCTAATAAAGGATTGTATTATTGAAACTGTACGATGCGTAGATTCAGATAAGGTTAAAAATATATAGATGTTCTTCTTTCAAGAAGGACTAATACAAATTGTCAGCATCAATATTAGCCCAAAAAAGTACAGATGAGCAAGAAAACAAACTTCAAAAGGACATTACGTAATATTGCATAGCCTTGGATGAATCTACAGATGCTGCTGATTCCGTACAAGTATTATATTTTGTTCGCAATGTAACTGAAGAATTTGATCTATATGAAAAACTACTTGCTTTAGGCACCCTCAAAGAAAGAACATGCAAGTTAATGCCTTCAACAATTTCAACGAGAAATTTTGAGAAAAAGGTCGAAATTTCACAAATATGGTGAGCGTGTGCTTAGATGGGGCTCCATCTACGAGTACATATAACTGAAAAATATGAAAAGTTCGTTGCACTTCTCAAAATGAACTTGTAAATCAAAATGTTCTCATTTCCTTTCCCAGCATTTTACATCACCAAATCTCTGTGCTAAACCTGTCATTTTTGATGACACTTTGAAAAAGGTTGTGGGTATAGTAAACTTTATTCGAGCAAATGCTATGGGGCACCGCCAGTTTCGGCACATCTTCATGTTGGCTTCGGCTTCATCAATTATCATCTTCATCAATTTAAATTTGCCTAACCATTCAAAAGTGCTTAGATTATCACATGATCAAATCTTAGTGAAAATTTTGCCTCTAAGTAAGAAAATGATTTATCTCTATTGCGAGAACGATCAACATTGCGAATTATCAGATGCTAATTTCCTTCGAAATGCTGCTTTTTTGTGTGATATTATGTCAAAGCAGAATAAGATAAAAGTTTTGCTGCAGGGCAAAAATTATCTATTTACGACATGTGACGGAAATTTTTGACATTTAAGAAGAAACTGTTTTTTCGATAATTCCTTGGAAAGTAAAAGATTTTCGGAAATCATTTTCCCGAATTAATGAATGTAATGAATAAAATAAAAAAGTATACCGATGAACCATTAGAAAGATACTAAACAGTTTCAGGTTCACTGATCTAGGAATATGATGAACACTTCAAGAATTTTGAGAAGCATAAAATTACTTTCAAGCTAGCTTTTCAGCCTCACGTACTTGACTTCTATGAAGCATTAGAAGAGTTTCAAATGGGACTTATTGTGTTATCCGAGGATGTCGTTATTAAATCGCAATTCGATAATAAAGAAGAACCCACAGAAATATGAAAACGAGCGACAAAGTATCCCTGCCTTCGTGAACATGCACTTCTATCGAATTCGTGTTTCTCCACGACACATCTTTGTGAATCAACATTTTCTTACATGAGACAAATGAAGAATGCTTTGTGGACTCAGATAACAGGTAAAGCTCGAAACATCTACGCTAGAACCGAGTCTCCCAATGCTGGTTCAACAGAAGCAATCGTTGAGTAGTCATTGAATGATTAAAAAGGCCAGTGAATAATATATTTTCTTATATTTTTTGTAGTTAGTTTAACATTTTGATGCGAATTATGAATTTAATTATGCCACCAATAGTTGTAAATGTTTATCATATAGGACCATGCAAATCTATTGTTAGATGCCTGCTTGAGAAGTGGACATTGTTGATGCGGCCTTTACTCCAAGAAAGGTTCCCCACCCCTGGCCTGCATACTAGAAAAAATGGTTGTACGTAGTTTAAACATCCAAAGAATAAGGAGGATGTGGCAAAGTCTGGTATCCTAAGTGTTTGACTTTCAGCAAAGTCATCCTTACAACATGCATTGTCGTGGTGAAAAAGTGGCCCACTTTGATTCGTGCAGGTTTAATATTTACAGGTGTCATTTTCTGTGAGTGAACGTAAATTTCTCAAAGTTGATTGGAGTAAACATCTGCTGTGAGGCTTTGATTGGCTTCCAAAAAGCTGCAATGGACAACATCAAATACAAACCAACAAACAGTTGCCATAATCGCCTGTTGATGTAACTTTGGTTTGGGAAATGTTTGCATGGCTCACCACGATCAAGATATTAGCGTTATTATTTAGAATTATCATGAAAGACTTATTTTTCATCACAAGTGACCATTCAGTTATGAAATAAATTACCAAAGTCTCGGAAAAAAGAATCGAGCTTACTCCAAAACGCCTAGCATTTAATTTTCATTGAGCTCATGGCTGACTTATTTATCAAGCTCACCAATTTGCTTCAGATGGTTTGACACCGTTAAAATACTGACACAAAGTCCCTAAGACATATTCTGACAATTTGCTGAGTGTTTTCTTGAATAATTGTTTTCAAATGTACATTGTCATGAGTGCATGTTTTTTCTCTATCTTCTTTATTTTCAAAGCGTTCATCACCATTACTGAAATTTTGAAGCCACCTTCATATTGTCCGATCACTTGTAAATCTTTCTATCCTTGTAATCAAGCCTGAACTCTTGCAGGAAAAGTAAAGATATATATATACTTTTTTATTTTTCATAACGCTGGTTTACAGAGAAATTGAGGCAAACATGAAAATGATTGTTCTAGTCTAATTTTGGGGTGCTGATTTCAGATATGGAACCAGTTTTCACTCATCACCTTAAGTTTTTGCGATATACTTGTATACATGTATGTAAACGTGAGCATGCATTCAGGGATACCAGATGTGTGCTACTTAGAACATTGTTTTTTTAATTCGACATTTTAGGAACTACAGTATTTAAAAAAAAATAAATGTTCTATTATTACTGAAACCATCTGGCAATCTGACATGCAGCAGTTTATTATTTCAGTCAGTGTTGTCAATTTAGCGGTTTTTCCGCTAGATCTAGCGGTTTTGGGATGCATTAGCTGTGCTAAAGTGGCATCTAGCTGCTAGCGGCAAATTTAGAGTTTTTCAAAATTTTCTAGCGTTTTTTTCAGCGGTATTCATATTGAACACTTTATTTCCCATATAAAACAAATTTGATTTTTTCAAACTCGTTATAGTCTGGGGTGACGTCGAATTTGGCTGAGCACGCTCGTTCGATACGGGAAATTTCGCGTTCGTTAGTCGTTTGATGTTGAACGTCTGTTTCGTTTCGTCGTGCTTGCAACGAAACCGCATCAATATCACGCCGACCATCACTTGAGTGTTGAAACGTTATGTTGCCCGTTCGCTCTTTAGCCTTGTGTCGATACTCGTAAATTTTAGAAAACCTACCTCTATTAATCATACCAAAAAGTCAAGCAGTACAAGTAGAAATTTAGAGGTGAAAGGTTGAAAACTGATGGATTCAAAAACTGGAATAAAGAAGTGAAAGGTGATTCTTTAAAAGAGTGGTGTTTTTCATCCAAATTAGTGTAAGTGGCAAATATAGGGACTTGGTTAACCACAGTAAAACGAAGAAACATGTTATTAACATTGGTATTCCAGCGCCAGATGTAACCCACTTTATTGCCCTGAAATGTAACGAAAACACATTTCTGGAAGCCAATCATGCTTGCCATTCCTCCATTATAAATTGTGATAATCTGGCAGGTATGTTGAAGTCAACATTGCTGACACTAAGATGACATCACAACTAAAGATGCACAGAACTAAATGCCCAGAGATCATTAAAAATGTTTTAAGCACTCATTTTCAAAATGATGTGTTGGATGATGTTGGTGAGGGCAAGTACAGTTCACTTCTAAAGAAGTGAAAGGACTACTGTTCACAAAATGCTTGGTATTGTTATCATATATTTCAGTAAAAAATTCAACAAAACTGTTTCATCTTATCTAAATATTGTTAAATTTGAATCCTTTGATGCACAGTGTATGGTTAATGCTTTGAAATGTGAGCTGGAAAGTTAAAGGCTTGATATTGGCAAACTTGTAGCAATAGGCACTGATAATGCCAGTGTCATGGCTGGTGTAAAACAGGGGGTCCCAACCTGGGATACATGTTCCCCGGGGATAGATTTGGTTATTTAAAGGGATACATTTAATGTTAGCAATAGCAAGGAAAAATATGTTTACATTTTATTTATTTGTAAATATTTATGAGTATGTATCAGTAAACTCATTTTTTCATGTATCTCAAAATTCAGGAGTACATGCTCATCTGTTAAAATACTGAAGGGGTGCAATGTCAGAAAAAGATTGGAAACCCCTGGTATAAAGAATGGAGTGTATCAAAACTGGAAAAAAGTTTCTTCTCTAATACTATTAATAATTCTCTAATATTTTTCAAAAAAATGAAACTTTAGAAGTATGTGCAAGTTCTTCAACTGAAAAATCACGAAGGTTCAGAGTTGGGTTCACACCTCACCTGATGAATGAAACCAGTTAGCTTACAAGTTAATGAACGTTTTAATTTCTTACGCATGTAATATGCTCCTGGAAAACATTACATATTAACTTCGTTTCTCATTCCAAATTTCCAGTATGGGTTAGCTGGAATTTTAGCGGTGCTCAACAAATATCTATCAGTTTCTAGCGATTTTTGAGTAAATTTCTGGTGGTATTTTGCCTATTGGAGTTGGCAACGCTGATTGGTGATTGCGGCTGAGTACACCAGTAGCTGACTAGTAGTGAGAGATTGAGGTTAGTGTTGCTCGACAATCATGTTACACAACCGTTTTATGTGTTAGATACACGTTTATATTATGATTTTGCAACAATTCACCTAACCATATATAAGATAATTTTTTATTTTATTTTCCAGATTTGTGTAATACATATCACTACAATAGCTTCAGGCACTTCAAAACACCGAGTATGCATCAACAAGGCAAATTCATTCTGCTACGTGTATGCAGTTTTCACAACAGTTACACAGCGCCGAACGATTACTTCCCTCCTGAGAACTGCTCACTTTCATTATTTTGACGTTAAAGTTGGAGATCAGGACGAATCCTGGGCCCCACCCATCTGTTGTAAGCCCAGCTACAATGGATTAACTGCATGGTTCAACAGCAAGAAAGCTGCCTTCTACTTTGGTGTCTCATGGTCTAGAGAGAGCCACGAAGCCATGCAGATGATTGTTATTTTTGTCTAGAAAATATAACAGGTTTCAATGCTTCTTGTAAAAAAATATCCCAACTTTCCCTCAGCTATGAGACCAGTTCTCCATTCAGATGATCTCCCTGTCCCTGCATCCTCAGCAAATAAGGAACTTCCTTCATCAAATGAAAAAATGCTTTCAGAAGAAGCTTCTGCCGTGTCAATCTCTTCTGAAGACAATGTCTCTGTTCATTCAGGAGCAAGTGACAATGAGCCCCACTGGATCACGCAGGAAGACGTGAATGGTCTTGCCCGGGATTTGTATCTATCTAAACAACAGTCAGAGCTTTTGGCATCCTGGCTTAAGCAGTGCAACCTGGTCATGGCAGCTGTAAGGATCGCCAGTTACAGGAGACGGAATAAGGACTTCGCTTAATTCTTTGACATGGAAAACAGGTTGTGCTGCTGCGTAGATGTCTCTGGCTTGTCACTTTCCTTGGTTTCCCACACAATCCCTCAGACTGGCGTCTTTTCATAGACTCTTCAAAGTGAAGTCTAAAAGCTGTGCTCCTGCACAATGGGAATAAATATTTCAGCATTCCCATTGCCTACTTAGTTCATCAGAACGAGTTATATAACAATATGGAAATCCTTTTGGAAGCTGTGAAGAACAACCAGTAGGTACCAGTGGAATCTCTGCAGGGACTTCAAGGTCATTGGGCTCCTTATGGGTATGCAAGCGGGTTCACAAAGTATTATTGCTTTATTCTGTCTATTGGACAGTTGGGCTGTATCCAGGCACTACAGGCAGAAGGACTGGGGATGTAGGAGCACTTTTGTGCCTGGTTTGTGACTGGACAGTGTCCAAGAATATCCTCCGGCGGACATGAACAAGGTGTTCCTTCCTCCTCTTCATTTCAAGCTTGGCTTGATGAAAAATTTTGTGAATGCCTTGGACAAAAATGCTTCTACTTTCCAACACTGGTGCATCCTGTTCCCAGCTCTGAGTTCTGCTAAGTTTGAGAGCATCTTCGTCAAGCCTCAGATCCGAGAGGTGCTAAAGGATAAACACTTTGAGGAGCTTCTTACCATGAAGGAACTGAGAGCATGGGAAGCATTTGACCCTTTCGATACTGACGGTACATATAAGTACCGCTCCAATTTTGCACATTTTAAGATGCAGAGCAACACGTGTGTCTGTGCAAACGCTGGTAGGGCAGTGCAAGCTACAGTTTGATCATGATAATGCATTACCGTAAAACATCACAAAGCATCTTTTTTTAAATTTGATGTTAAATATGTTGAAAAGGTTCTGATATTTGCATCATGGTACCGAAAGGGTTAAATCAGTTTACCATGGCTTCCTTTGTGACACAAGGGTACCAGATTACCAAAAGTATATTGTGGCGATACGTGTCCTCTCTCTCTAAACGGTCACAACATAAATGTGCAATAATTACGAGCATCAATAGAATTTTTAGAAAATGAATGCATTACATACACATTTTACGTTAGTTAAAATGCAATCAATTTTTCATAACGAGAGAGAGACGTCGCAAATTGGAGGAATCTAAATCCCTTGACATGAATGATCTATTATGCATCAATGAGGCCAACACAAGATGGGTATGAACACCATTAATAAGATTTACATTTACTGGAAAAACACACAGAAAATACACTAAGAACACGTAAAATTGTCATGTAATCAATGTGATCCATCTGTTCAAACCAACCTATTCTACTCACAATAGTTATTTAAATCATACAAAGCTGAGTGGTTGCGGAATTGAAACACTGCCCATCTCACAACACATGCTAATTACACGTGAACACGACAAAATTCACTGAAAAATCATTCCAACCCCTTCATTTCATCTCACCCTTAACACTTAACTGAATACACTTTCATGAATTAACAATCACTGTAATACCATCAACCAGATTCACTGACAAAAATTATTCAGTTCACTTTCGACGACTAACAAAGCGAAGGATTACGTTACAATTCGTTCATCACGCTTACGTACACACTCAGAAGAGCCCTACGCGTAGCGTCCTGTTGTTTACACTTTGTATGTGCGCTTCTCTCGCGGGTTTCCAACCTCCATTGGTTACAAGGGCACTAACTAAAGTTGCATCAATTAATATTTTCACTTGGTTCCTGTTGTCGATATTCCAAAGTAATCACTTAGACATTAAATCCAAGCTGCACTGAAATCCCTTCCTCCGAGTTAATTTCTGGCGAAACTCTCTCAAGTTTATATGAACTTTTCCAAGGATCCAATTACTCTCAGAAGTCGAAGTCGTAGTAGATTTGGCAGTACTAGTGGTTACTGTAAATATTATAATCCCGTTAGCTCCCGTAGATTCCGTAGATCCCGTCAGATTCTGCTAGATCCTGATCCTGATCGATCCTGTAGATCTTGTAGATCTCGTAGATCCCTCCCTAAAATGAGAGAAAAAATCTTCCGTAAGTGCATGTCTTGATAGAGGTGCCCTACTACGCTTATGCTTTGATAGAGTTGCCCTATAACGTTTATTTCTGCTTCTTATCCCAGAAGTAGTCTTGCCTCCCACCGATCCTTCTGTCTTTGGCTTCCTTGAAATTGGCTGCTTGCCCTAGCTTGTCGTTATCCCCTGCTTTCTCGACGTCGATCGCTTCCCCCAGCTCGTAGATACTCCCTGTATAATCGTTGTCGCTTCTAGCACTTGTTTTCACACTATGACGCCTTGCTCTTTTGACCTTGCTTGGTTTCCTGACTGTTACTTATATAATCCGTTGGTGTTTTCTAGAAACACGCTTCCTGACTTTTAACCCCTCCTTTCGCATTTGGTCTTGCTTTGATATGCGCCGTGTCCATTTTGACTGTTAGTTTCCTCTATGTTTCCCACATTTTCGAGGCTCTCGTAGGACATATTTCAACTGATAGGTGTCGTTCAGACTTGCTTACGCAGCTTGTTTTGTTTGTATTTCACTGCGCGACGCAGTTGGCTTTAATGGCCCTGACTCTGTGGTCCAACCGCTCGCATTCTCCACGTACCCGTTCACCTTCACATATCCTTATAACATATCATACACATCTCTACACATTAACACATCATTCCACATCACTATACCTTATCACTACTATCACTAAATCACTGCTACCATCACATATAGGAGAGTTGTTACAGTCTTATGAGGATATGGAATGCCGAATGTCACTCAAAATTCACTTTTTCCCCTCCCACCTCACCTCCCCTCCGATCCTTGGAGCAGTGAGCGATAAACATGGAGAAAGATTCCACCAAAGTATTACGAAGATGGAGAGCAACTACCAAGGCAAGTGTGATGGGGACATCCCATGTATTCACACACATGGGATGGGGGCATCCCATGATGTCCCCAGAATGATGGGGACATCCCATGGGGATGCTCTTGCGTGCCATCCCGGAGGCAAAGTACACAAGATCGTCCAAAAAACTCACTTCTAACCGCCTGCTGCACCATAATTTGTGTGTATTATATTATCTAAGTAATGTAGTTCCATCAACGTTGTGTATCTATGCTGTTTTTCTGTGATATACTTTTGTAGCAGATGAAATAAACACATTATATTTTATATTTATATGCAGCGTAATTAAAATGGGATATGTGAAAGCAAAAAAACTAGAGGTGATGGAGAAAACCTGTTCGCAAAATTGAGTTCACCACCTCAAGATTAGTAAAAAACAATCATTCACGTCCTTGCCTTAGAGTAAAATATTTTTTGCGAACCAGTGTAATTAAGGGTCACGTGCTTTATTACTGTTTTCTGAAAAAAATAGGAAGAAAATAATTAAAAAGGCCATTTCAATTAGTGAGTAAATTGAAGGTTGAATGCAATGCATTTGAAATACTAAGATAAAATTGAACTTTAAAACTGTATTTCTAAAACGGACAGTATTTTCTGAACAACCAGCATGTATTCACACACTGCGCTTTGGGAAATAATTGGTGCAAACAACTTTTAACGTTGGTCGGAAATAGTTGGTAAACATAAAAAAGTTTTAGAATTGAATTCATGCATTATACTTTCAACGTGACACATTTAACTTGAAAAAAGTATGAATAGCGAAAGTATAGACAGAATTTCATGAAAATAATTGCGTTATTTGATATTTAACAGGATCTAAATAAAAGCAGTGTGCAAACTAGACTAGTACACTTGAAACTGACTTTTTATCACATGCAGAAAATGAATTGTCTTCAAAATACTAAAAGCTGGAATGTTTTTCCGACTGTTCCAACTGTTTAATAGGGATTATAATATCAACATATGTATTCTGTCAACTTTTCGTGAATTATTCTTAAAATTGAATTATCGTTGAAAGTTTCTACGCTGACATTCATATCGAAACATATGAATCGTTGGTATCAATAGAAATTTATGGTAACACCTTATACTTTTAATCTACAGTCACATTAGGTGAAATGAATAGAATTTTTAAACTCATCACGAAGAATGGTAAAGAATCAGGCATCATATGTTAAATTAGCAAATACAAAAAGGAGTGAAATGTTGTCACTTGATATGCTTTTTAAGTTGGATCTTGATAATTCGAACTCATTCTACGCGTTCAATTTTGACCTGTAGATAATGGATTAAAATGTAAATGTTTTATTTTACCTGATTTAAAAATTCTGGATGAAATGCTTAGTTATACATTAATGATAATAATATTTTACTTAGCCTCGATAACATAATCTGCAATCATATTATTACACGGGTGTTCTCCGTTGTTTTATTACAGAATGCGAGATTGATTTGAAACTTTTTGTAATATTAGAGGTTACCATAACCCTTATTAAACTTACGTCCTACTGCCACGGTAAAATTGTTAAAAAGTGAAGCCCTGCACGTTAAGCGTGATTAGCTATTGTAATAAGTATTGAACTTGTATAATGACTTTTTAATGATTTAGGAATGATTTAGATCATCGATATTACTCATTAATCAATGTTATGAACACCTTATTTATAATCTGAATTCTGTACATTATATTTATTTGATACGTGTTCTAAAAACGTTATGCAAAACAATTCAAACAGTTGGTAATATTTTGAACTCAAACTAGAACTTAACGGGTTTATACTATTACTCTTTCCAAGCCTGTTTCGTTCGGAAGTTTGAAACAGTCACCAGTTTCCAGTTACTTTCTACTTCGTCAGGTTTTGATCAGTTCTCTGTAATATTCAAGTTGTTTATATCAATTGCGTGCATCGGCGCCTAACATGGACTAAGTTACAACTTTATTGATTTTTAAAAAGAACTTGATCTACAAGTCTCTCCAAAGTGTTCGAGCTTATTTTGATAATGCCGAAGTTCGAGCAATACGAGCAGAAGTTCAGAAAGGAGTGGCAGATAGCTCCCACCATACAAGACTGTGTCATGCCATCTGCAATGAACGAGAGTATTGGGTAATGTCATCTGAAAGTGATGAGAATAAGGCGAAATTCATGTATTGTATGCATGGCAGCAGAACCAAGTACCAATATTTCAAAATCGATCGTAAATTGAAAAACACAAAACATCAGAGCTGAATGATTTTTTTGGGGGGTAGGCGGTAGGGGGTATGAAATACAATTACATTGCATAGCATATTTGGATAAATTAGGCAAATTGGGTATTTGGGTAATATCTAGGTTATTCTGGCTAAGTATTTTTGGGTTTTAAATTATTCTATTTATTAACAATTGACAACGCTGGATTAGTGTCATCGTTGAGTGGAGAGCGATGACATGCTCTCAGAAGTGTTTAAAAATGTGCCTCGCAGTGTCACTGATGATTTATTCGTAAAGTTTGCTACCCATGATACAAAGATTTTGACGACATGACTCAAATCATTGACCGGCACGATCCTCATCTTGTTACATCTAACCAATATGTCTCCAGCGAACGTTCCCTTATTTAATTGGGATAAACTTTGACAACAAAAACGAGAAACTAACTATGATTCAAAGGGCGGTTATGATTACCGATGACTACATACAAGGTGAATTGAATGCTTAGGCTGGATGAAACCAAAATTTATAATCTGAAAACTTGATGTTGGATTTCAATTATATCGCTTGTCACTGAGGGAAAAGGACACTATGTATCAGTCCATCTAGCAACAATTAAATGAAATCCAATGCGATCTGCGCATCGAAATGTGCTTCACCTTGCTTTCTCAGCTTGGCAAGAATCTTTTTCCATCGAATTGCTACTTGCAGCTGCAAATATATATTCTTTAACAACAACAAAATGATAGATGAATGGTTAGATGGAAAGAAATCTACCAACACAAAAAACCTACGTTCACAGTGAAACCATTTATGGTTACTTTATAATAGTAATTGAAAACAAATAATGAAGCATCAATTTTTACTGTAAGAAAATTCATGAGAAAAACTAGCAATAGTCAAGATGGACATAAAATTCAAAAATACAATAAACTGTCAATCAGTATAAATGCTTTCTTGCATTCCGCGGCAATGAACATTTTTTTAAACTATTTGATAGTTACACTTCTTTAGTTATGGGATTTTACATACCCGTCAATCACATAAATCTTGTGTATTTCCCGCTGATTTTTACTTATTTGAGCACTGTTAGCTTTCTAAAGTATTTCTCATACCCTATAGCTTTCCTTGATTTGAGATTTTAAACCTTGGAATAAGCGGTGGAAACATTTAAAAATCATGTACCGACACAATTCACACGTATAGTAAAGAAATAAGGAATCCACCGATTTTGAAGATTTCTCTAGTTTTTTCCATTACATTCATTCAGCTCCTTAAAATTAGTTGCTCTGTAACTTTTTTTTACCAATATCATGTTGTGAAATACTTGATTTTGTTTTTGTACATATAATAGGAAATTAGCATATGAATTTAGCAGTGTGAATATTTTGAAGTAAAGCAATAAAACACCTTTCGCCTAAATATGTATTCATGAACGTCCTTGAGTCACTGTAAGCCGGCTTATGTAAGAACCTATCGTGTGGATTGTTGAAGTGTTACGGCGTTCAATATTGTTTCCAGTAAGTATTAAGAGAAACGGGAGATTTAAAACAAGAAAAATAAGTCATCTGACAAATTATGAAGATTAACTATAATTTGAATTTTAAACTATTTCAAAAATAACTATTTGAATTATGAAGATTAACTATAACTATGAAGATTAATTATAACTATGAAGTACTCATGAATAACAAAAACGCCGAAGAGTGCTACATGATACTCAAAGATAAAATTGCAACCGCTACAGACCACCATATCCCAAGAAAGCGAATCAGGCCAACTAATAACCCTCCTTGGTTCTCACAAGAGATTAAACGCCTCATCAATGCAAGACAACATTCGTACAGAAGACTCAAACGATACCAAACAGAACCCCATCGTCAAGAACATATCCACGCCTGCAGGGCTGTTAAGCGAATTATAAAATCTACCAAACGAAATAAAGAAATTACAGTTGCAGCACAAGCTAAAACTAACTCGAAAAGCTTCTACACATATGTGAACGAAAGACGACTCAAAAGAGACACTATTGGACCACTGATTGATTCTGAGGGCTCAACGCAAACGAACAACAAAAGCAAAGCCAAAATTCTTAATGTTGAATGTTTAAATGTTCCACCTTGAATGTGTTCGACTTTAGTATGTTTAAGGTTACTGCGTAACGCTGTGATAAATACTCTTGTAACAGAATGCGTTTAGAATCAGCTAGTGGTACAGAACCATTTTCTAGGCGCGTTCTCTGGTTCCGGCCTCCTTCTTGTGCTTGCCGTTGCCATGTAAACATTGGTGTCTGTACTATAACCAAACTGTGTTCACTTAAATAAACCTGGTTAGCGTAATCACGCTCCTGTGATTTTTCTAACCTTCTAACACTTAATACATACTTTACGTCTGTGTTCACTCACGAAGACTTAACTGAAATCCCGCAACCTCATGTTTTAAACACTCAGGAAATCCTGTCAGATGGCGTATTTACAGTAGAAGAGGTAGAGGAACAGCTCAGCATTTTAAACCCATATAAGTCAACCGGACCCAATGGCCTTGGTCCCCAGATACTCAAAGAAACAGCCGAAGTAATAAGCGAACCTCTAACAAACATCTTCAATCGATCTCTTGAAACTGGGATAGTTCCAGATGATTGGAAGCGCGCAAATGTCACTCCTATTTTCAAGAAGGGGAACAAACAAATCCCTAATAATTATCGTCCAATCAGTCTAACATCTGTCATCAGCAAAACAATAGAAAGACTACTTAAAGTCCGTATAACAAATCACCTTAATGACCAAAATCTTATTAAGACACCCAGCACAGTTTCAGAGAAAAACATAGCTGACTCACAAATCTCCTTGACTTCTTTGGAGAAGTTAACCGTATATACGACAGTACAAAAGCCGTAGACCTTGTCTATCTAGACTTTCAAAAAGCCTTCGACAAAGTCCCCTACGAAAGACTCGTGGCCAAAGTGGAAGCGCATGGAATACGAGGCAACTACTCCCGATGGATACGAAACTGGCTCACAGGTCGAACTCAACGCGTAGTGATTCACGATTAAACAAGTGATCAAGCGCTTGTAACATCAGGAGTCCCTCAAGGGAGCGTTTTAGGCCCGCTCCTCTTCATCATCTATATCATCGATCTTGATGTCGGAATCATCAGTAAAATCAACAAATTCGGCGATGACACGAAACTCTGTCACAGAGCATTCACCGAAAGGGACAGAGCAACTATCCAATCAGACCTCAACCGTCTTCTACAATGGACTGAAACCTGGCAAATGAGCTTCAACATTGAAAAATATTCAGTAATGCACGTTGGTGCAAATATCGGCATTTCCAACACACGATGTATAACATACCTATTGAACCAGTCCATCAACAAAGAGATCTAGGTGTCATTGTCACTAAAAATCTCAAACATGACAAACAAGTGGAAAAAAGCGTCAAAAATGCGAGCAGGATTCTTGGTTTCATTGCACGAAACTTTGAATACAAGTCAAAGAACATAATATTACCGCTCTATAAAGCGCTAGTCCGGCCTCATTTAGAATATGCAGTGCAACTCTGGTCCCCTACCTTACGAAAAGATATTAATAAAATGGAAAAAAATACAACGGAAAGCAACGAAGATGATTCCAGAACTCCGCAATCTCAGCTACGAAAGACGTCTTCAACGCCTTGAACTTATATCCCTAGAACAAAGAAGAGTGCGAGGACAACTTATTGAGACCTTTAAGTATCTCACTGGCCTTAACAATGTTACCCTGGAAGGGCTCTTCGAAAGAGACGGTAACGTAAGAACCAGAAATAACGGTCAGAAACTATTACTGAGAAACTTCAAGACATCTCCCGCCATGAACTTTTTTCCCGTTAAAATTGCCGCAACTTGGAACTAGCTGCCAGAAAACATAGTTTCTGCTGGCACTGTGAACACATTCAAAAATCGTCTCGATAAATTTTGGATTACGAACCCCCCCAGTATTACATCCTTCTAACTATGTCCCTAACTCCTCCTCCTAACTCCTTAAGATAAATGCTCATGACATAAACGCCTGTGCGTGAGTGATATGTGTGCACATGACTAAATTGACTTACGTGGTTAAGGTGTACGTGCATGACTGATGGATTTACTTTAGACGGCATGGGACTTCGGTATTGAACCAAGAATGGGCCAAACGGCTCGTTCCTATTGCCTTATTCTATTCTATTCTTTTCTATTCTTATCAAACCTAAGATTTTGTGGATATATTTGGGCTCAAATATTCTGGTGTCTGCCATTAGCACCATGGTATTCATTGTCTGCAGGCATAGGAGATAAAAACAACGTGTGTCACACATTTGTTCAAAAATGATATTCCCGTAACTTAAGTTCAGTGGGCAATGAAAGACTAATATATGTAAATGCCATGTTGACACCTTCCAATCCCTAACAAGAGATCTTACCTCTTCTGCTGTAAAATAACTTATCAACAACTATCCAATCTGTACGTGTCCTATGATTGAATATAAGGAATAAGTCATTACTGTCATTAGTACTCTGAACAGTAATTGAAAAAGCACTTAGAAATGTTTTTAATATGCGTTGTTGAATTAGCGAAAAAAAGCTCAAGTTTGTTTCAGTAACAAATGAGAGTGCGCCATTTCCAACAAACATTGTAAACTGGCATTTTCGAATAAATAAAAATGCTAACCGATATTACGGAGGTTCATTCCGAAGGAAAAGCTCAAATTCAACTATCCTGATCTCTTATACAGCATCTCCTGTTTATAAAACAGAATAAAATGTGGCAACAGAACGAGCCTTTTGGTCCATTTTTGGGCTGCTACCCAAATCCCATGCAGTTGAACGTAAATGTGCGAATCATACACATGCACCTTAATCACACACAAACATTTCAGTCATGTGCAACGCGTGAAGAAACTCGTAGATTAGTGTTAGAAGAAAGAGGTCATTCGTTTATCAGCACAACGATTGTCTTGCCAACGACAGAACTACATACATGTTGGTATGGAGTCCAAAACATGGATATCATATTGTTGAGATCGTAATCAAGGTAATTCAAAACACCATCGAATTTAATTTGCAAAACTGAATTCAATCTTTTTTGATGTCACGTTAGGGTGTCAAGTACCTTAGTTAAGGTCCTTCGCATGTAATAGAATAGGGAGCCAATTCATCTGGTATTTTGAGACCATCTGCTGGTGATATTATACTCATTTTGACCCCCGAACCCCGCTGCACTGCGATCAGTGATAGACAATTTAAATCCCTCCCACATAAATTAGTTGGGAAAATTTATAGTTATTGAGATCAATCATATTTGATATGTTATATGTATCTAATCGTATCAGTAACACAAATATAACATTATAGGGATTTTTTAAGTATTTATCTAGAGATCATTCTAAACTGAAATAGTCCATAAAATGTCTCATTCCGTCATGCACAACATTTTTGTCGGAATAGAGGTCAAAGCTTATTGTTGTCTTACTAGTACTTAATGCATCCACCAACATAGCATAGAAGTAATTGTAATACTTGTAGAGTTTTCCATTTTCTTAAAAAATATATAGCCTACCATCTTGTCTTTTCGCATAGTCTCTCATTAAGAACTCAGGTGTTCTAATTATGGAAATGCTTCCCTCCAATATAAGGTCAGTTTTAAAGACATATGTATGTTAGATACATCAAACAGTAATAGCTCCCTTAATCCTATTTCACTGTAGAGTAATTCTCCAAAGAAAATTCTGATGACTAGATTCTTTAACAAAATATCAATCAACGTTTTGCTACATTTTATTTAGATACCAGGACAAACTCGTAAACACGTCAATGAGTTTCCGGAAGACTAATTGGAATGCGGTTTTTAGCGTGCCCAATAGCAGTTTATTCTACCGCAAATGATGTAGAGATCAATTACTACGATGATTTGATAGCTATCCTGCTTTAGAAAAATGATCACAAATTTATGCCGTAATCTTTCATTCTCATTAAAAAATTTGAACACAAATATTAATCAACTGACTTGAGAAATTCTTTACAATTTTTGACATTGAAAAACCTCGAAGTATCATACGATGACTGCAACACAGCTTAGAAAATAGAGCAAGCTTTATGTTGATGCACTTGTTAATTAACTGGGTGACGTGTAGAAGCTGATGGATTTTCCCATTATTATGCATGCAGTCTCCAATTGCTTTCAGATATCACTCGCACGTCTCATTGCTAATTAACTGAGTGACGTGCAGAAGCTGCCAAATATCCGCATTATTATGCACGAAGCCTCCTATAGCTTCCAGGAATCAATGACACATTTCATTGCTTTCAGGATTTAGCAATGTGTTCAGGGTTTACTACGTGTGCCAACGCTGATTATCAATCAATAGTGTTCTACAAGTTATCAAATAATTACAAATTTACTTTTTATAAATTTTAAACCCAGAAGTTGCAATCTATTGGGACGTACTTTTTACAGATAGAACATAGATAATAATTATTCTAAGATATTTGTAAAATGCAAATGATGGCATAAAACATCATATGTAGTACACAGGAATAAGACTATTTAAGTTGTCTAAATGTACCCATATATGAATCGATATGATATAAACTATACGAACGTGCAATTACTATCTTCCCTCATTTAGCAATGTGGCAGATTAAATATACATAAAATAGTATTTCTCGTAATTACATCACTGCGTTAAAGATGAAATAATGCTAAAAGATTTTAAGCTTGAAACGTTGCGGCATAAAAAGCCATGAGAAAACATTTATACTCAAGATTATCAGTCTGATATTTGAGGTTTCAGTGTAATATATAAATTATTTTTCGCAGTGCAGTTAGCTGTCAAGTAGCACTCATATGCAAGTCATGTTTATAGATCCAATGGAATTTTATTGTTATTTTGTACACTGCTAACAGCACCAGTTCTTTATTTCGAATAAAAAAGTATTCAGATCATATATGATACAATTTATTTTGCCTCGCAAGCAAAGCAATTACACTGAATAAAATACTTTCGTTGAACTAAATTAATTTCATCAATGAAATGCATCACAGTTTTTCATTTTAAACTCGTTTTATTGAGTTTGGCTATTATTGGTTTCTGTTCAGTTGTCAGTATTACCTGACTATTTGGCAGTGATTTACGGATGTTTGGAAAAATTGATCTCTCATGCAAAGTGGTGTATTTACCAGAAAAGAAATGGTGGGGCTTGACGTACAGGCAAGGACTACTATAAACAGGACGTGCACGGCCATATATTATAGCTGACTACGCCACCGTAGTCGAGTGGTATGCGGCCCGTGTTCTGTATCGGGTCTCTGCTTGTGCAGAAAGACTGCGTGCGGGTTCGAAACCCGGCAATGAATACGAGCTATTTCTCGTTTCACGCCGTGAGCTCGCACTTATCGGTAAGACCTCAACTCATCGCCCATGGACACATCCCAGGATCGTCGCATGGAGCTCACCATCATCCTTACTCTAAGAATGTTAACCTTAAGAATTTAAAAACCAATGTACTAAATGTCTATGTACTGTGTACTTGATTGGAAATAAAGATTGTTTGTTTTTGTTTTTGCTAGCGGAGGCCATTGCATTCTTAGTAACATTACATTTCTATTGGACAAATTGATCAAAAATTACTTCTTCCAAGCAATAGAAGGGATAATAAGGTTTTACAGTGAATTTTAAATCGTTTAAAGCACTGCAATGCTTTGAAATATCAATTTTAGCCGGACTTAACATGTATTATTGTATGAGCTTAGTGACCACTTTATAGAAATCCGAGTTGCAGCAGTTTTAGACTTTACAAAATGGATTATAGTTAAAACTTTTCTCGTGCAAACAAACAAACATTCAAACATTCACGTAAATAAACAAACAGACATGGAAGCAAAAACCTATCAAACTACGGGGATTAGTCAGCCAACTGGGCCTTCTTGACAGAGGTCTGAAGAAGAACTGCATTCTTCTGCTGGTCTTTCTCTGAGGGGTTAACAGCAAATTGAGTGAGTGTAGTAGTAGTCAGAATACTGCCTTTATCTGACTCGTACAGTTCCTACACGTCTGCAAATGACGCCGATGTTTCATTGTCAAGACTGATCTTCCGGCTCTTCTCACTGATCCAGTTGTTGCGAATGCAGTTGTTTAGCAGATGTAGCTCCAGTTGTTTAGCCCCAGTTGTTTAACAGATGTACTGTATCAAAAAGGAGAAACCAGACACGCTTGTTGTCAAAAGAAGGCTTGGCTGTGACACTGCAATCACCTAGTCGTTCAAACAGCTTACAATACTGCTGGTTCACCTTGTGGTTGTCTGTAATAGACCCGATGACACGTCCACTTGCCCTCTCAACAGCAGCTGCAGCCTCCTTCACACGCTCAACCTGGTATGCTGCCGTCAGCTTGTGAACGGGTGTCAGAAATCATAACACTAGGCCCTTTGTGCAGCGACTTCATCATAACACACAGAATAGAAGTGGCTTTTCAGTCTCAGTCGTTCTCGGCCATGCCACTCAGCAACCCACCAGAAATTGAAACAGTTGGGCGAATCTGTACTTCATCTACCAAGAGAAACACATTCTTCTGTTGCAGTGTCTGGACTTTGTCAAATGTTTCCCTCAGCATCTGGTCTTTGTCAATAGATGAAGTGATGTACTGCAGCTTGCGTTTGTATGGCAGCACCAAAAAGTCTCTGAGCTGTTCATAATTACTTTGAGTATGATTGAACTGCAAAACAATAATCATTCATGGAAAACTGTTCCTGTGATAAAAGTTCCAACTGACGTGTCAAAAATACCAACTTCTTCTCCTTCTCGGTGTCGACATAGGCTGACGTGTGAGCTTGAAGGGTGACATTTTGCATGGTTTTGTCAAACGGGATGTCATAGTTCAATGCCAAGCGCACAGTTTCGTCGAATTGCGTATACGATCTCAAACCATCGTTGGGATGAAGTGTCTTAAACAGTGGTACTAATGCCGTTCTTGAACGCATTGAACGTCAGTGGGAAACACAAAGTCGGCTTGTTTTCGACAATCACAGACAGGCTGCACTCACTGAAGTTGTCGGTCATGAACAAACACACAAGCCTTTCTTTCGATCTTGAAATAATCAAGTCCTTATACTGCTTCTACAGATTAGGTTCAGGTTTGAAAGAATCAAATGAAGTAATCTAATCCTTCTGAAGAAAATACCTCAGTTGTTGGTCTTCAACTTTCGCCGGGCGAGGTGCAGGTTTTGGAGATGGCAGACATGAAGCAGGCACATTGAAGATACTGGGAGGGATTTCAGGTCGCATAGAACCACCATGCACTTTGATCAAAGGTGGGTTAGCACCACAGTAGCCTATATCTCACAAATGAAAAACTTGTCTGTATTAACAACAAAGTTTTCACGAGGTGGAATAACATCAAGCCACTTCTGTCTCTCAAACTGCTATTTTGGCATGCAAAACACGCGGCGTCTGTTCTCCTTATTGTAATTACCCAGACAGTTCGCAACCCCACTCTTGATCGGCATTTTTAATACATATAATTAGCAATAAACTTTGTAAACAAACAGTATCCACCTAGAAATGCAGCCATGTGCCTCGAAATAAACAACAATGTCCGATTCAAACCGAGCGACAGACTACGACAAAGCTGGCACTGTGACAGTTGGTCACTAACTGAGCACAGTCAGCACACTCAGCTCAGTGAACTGGTCTCCGCTAGCGTAGTCACTATATGACCGTGCATGTCATGTTTATAGTAGTCCTTGCGCACAGGTTATGAAAAAAATCTTTCATTATTGCAGTGCTTACAGACACCCATATGCATCCTTTCATTACACATTAGAGTTTATTCAGAAACCCCTTGGAACGATTTCAAAAACCAAAAAATTTTCTATGCTCCCGGCGATTTCAACGTAGACCTGACAAATGAAAATAGTTTGGAAATCAAAATGCTGTACAGAACGAATTTATCACAGATGGTTCAATAACCAACTAGCATTACTAAAACTTCCAAAACGCTTCTGAATCTGGCAATTAGAAATAACCCTAGAGCGAAAATCGACACTGAAATATTAATTTCAGTATCCGACCATCAAGCGGTAGAATGCTTAATTATCGCCGCACAAGAGAAACCAAAATTCCGCTTAATTAACTACCGTATGAAGACTTTTTACATCCCAGAACTATTCCATGAAACAAGGAATAGTTCTGAAGCATAAATCAAGGAATTTTGAAGAAGGGAAATTACTGATGATGTTGACATTCAAGTCTTAATTTTCACTGATAATTTCTTATCAGCCTTAAATGAATGCGCATCATACACTACAAGGAGAGCTAAATCAAAACGTGGAAAATAGAAGAAATAACAAAAACAGAGTAGAGTGAAAAAGACTTACCTACGCTAATTTAAATGCAAAAAATTTAACAACTATCTACAAGACCGTTTTAAATATCATGAATTGGCCATCCGAAAAAAATTAACGAAACAAAATGAGAGCATTTCCAAATGGAACTGCTATCAGCAAAGAGCAATTCAAAACGAACTATGGGAAATCATCAGAGAAATAGCATAGTAGAAAAAGTTGGAGACGAAAAAAATCGAAAGTTCATTAGAAACAGCCACAAATTTCAACATTTTTTTATGAAGTCGTGCAAAAGTCTTTGATGAAGTATAAAAATCTTATCCATTTAAACTTGATGTTGACATAGCTCTTTTCCATTCTAAAATACAAGTGACATATGGAAACCAAATCCAGTTAATCTGCAGAAAATACGTAAAATCTTGTACTCGCTGAAGAATACAAAGGCAGTTGAGCATGAAAATATAAACCGTCAAGACATCAAAGATAGTTTTAGTGTTACGACACCAATACTTCGTTTGATAATCAATACTTCTATTGTTACGAACAAATTTCCTGATCAATGGAAACACTCCATAATCAAATCGTTGCATAAAGTTGAAGACATCAATGCTGCATAAAATTAGAAGCTAATCAGTGTTTTACCAGTCGTATCCAAAATACTATAAAAGTAATATACACAAACATACACAAACAAAAAAAAGTATACACAAACATAGACAAAAATAACGTCACTCCCTTGCTTCTGCTTGATCTCTCCAACGGTTTCGACAGCGTCATGCACTGACGACTTTTGCAAAAAATCTCTTACTTAGGAATCGACACTCAGAGGTTTCAGAGCTATCCATCAAACCGCTCTCACGCAGTCCGCCTTATCTTGCATGCAGTCTGCCTTATCTTGCATGCAGTCTGCCTTATCTTGCATGCAAATGAGAATCATAAAATCGACAAGAAAATTCCCGACAAGCTTCATAAAATCAGACATATTATATATCATCTCAATTCAAGATTTATGAAAAGAAGTCACGCAGAACAATTGAGCAAGGACAAATCAACGATCATGTTCAAGGGCAGGAGCTCTCTGAAACAACACAACCTCATGAAGCCCATCAAAAGAATATACAAACTATATAAATTTGAAGTATATGAAGAAAAATTGCTAACAATGATAGAAAAGAGTTTAGCCTTGGAAGAGGAGTTGTCATCAGATTGACGGACCACCTGGACAATAAATATCACCAACTCTACTTTGACAACTTTTTTCATCACTACTACTTGGTGAATATCTACAATGTCACGGAATTTTAGCCTGTGGGACCATCAGGACGAATAAAAAATATCTTTCTGCGTTAGCTCATGAGAAACAGATGAAGAGAGGAGATTATGATCATAGGTCAGCAGCAAACGGAACCATGATCTTCAAATGGATGGATGCTAAGCCTGTTCCCTTCGTCTTAAATTTTTACGGAGTGGAGGATTCTACAGTGAAAAGAAAGCAAAAAGATGGTAACCGACTTATTGTACCGTGTCCCTCTGTACTGAAAGATTATAACATGTTCATGATTGGTGTGCACAAGTACGACCAGGTAAGACAAGTATGTGGCAGGGACAGAAAGAGTGTCAAATAGTGGCATAGGCTATTTTTTGGATTTGTCAACATGACTCTTGTGAATTCTTTTGTAATGTACAAAGAAACAAACTCGATAAACATATCTTTCTTTTACTCTAAAAGGGAGGTTGTACAGAAATTGTTTACACTTGGTAGAAAAGATAAAGCTCGAACTCCAAAGCGACGTCACACTGAGTACTCTGTTCCGAGGCCTGTAAGGCATGTGAACATAGGTATTCATATGCCAATATTTGATTATTCAAAGATACTTAGATGTGAAGTTTGTTCTAAGAAAGGAATGCAGTCGCACCCAACATCAAAATGTCTTCAATGCAACGTTCACCTTTGTTGTAACATCCCAAAAAAATGTTTCTATGAATACCATAGTACATAAACAATTTCAGTTTTAGTATGTTCGAGTAGCAGTTAGTCAATCATTATATGATGTGAATATGACCAAAATAAATGTATTTATAGTCTTATTTTAACATCATTTTAAAATTTTATGTTATTTTATTATTATTTTATTTTAGAAGGTCTTTGAATTATTTGTGGTATATTAAAATAACTCAATAGTAATTACTTATTATTTTCCTATGTATTATTACATGTATCTGATAAGCCCAGCGGTAGGTCAGAGTACCCCTTTCATAAAATGAACAATAATTAATAAATTTCTAAAATGAATTAATATATGCCACAGGTATAGTCCATTTAACAATACATGCAATAGATAATATTTTATTTGAATATAAAGTGTCCTGGGGCTCAACGGGTTAAAAAAGGCGAAAATTCAAGGGTTTCAAAGCTATGCGTAATAAAATTATTGAACGTCACAAAAAAACAAAGTCACCTAAAAATCCAAAGAAATGGATTTACCACTAAATACGGTAGAAAACATCATCAGAAAGTATAAGAACTTTGGTGACAGAATTACAAACATTCCAAAAACTGATAGACCAAGAAAGCTAAACGAAAACAACGCAAGTTGGATAAGTAGAAAGATACAGAAAGACCCCGTTTATTGCCCGTTCTGAAATTCTAACCTACCTGAAAGAAGTTGGAATTGAAGTAAACAAGGACACCATTAGTAGAGCTCTAAATCGCACTGGCTTGATTTAAAGGTCTTCAAGGAAACTGAAACTTCAACATGTCAAAGCCAGTTTGAATATTGTTAAAACCTATGGAGAGAAAAGCAGCGAGTTTTGGGAAAAGGAAATCTGGTCAGACGAAACCAAAATAGAACTCTTCGGAAGAAACAGAGCAACGCGGGTTTGGCGGAAAAATGACATCGCTCATAATAATCGGAATACCATCCCCGCAGTGAAGTTTGGAGGTGGTTCCGTCATGATATGGGGAGGTTATTCATCACATGGCACTGGAAAGTTAAAAACTATCAAAGGTAGGATGAATGGTCAAATGCATAGGGAGATTCTTGAATATTTTTTTCAGAAATCTGCAGTTTCGTTGGGTATTCGTGTTTCAAGAATACAATGATCCGAAGTACGCTGTCAAACTAACGAAAAAATGGCTTAAAATTAACGAAATTGATGTCCTCAAGTAGCCTGGTCAGTATTCTGACCAAACTCCACTTGAGAATTAGTGGAAAACCTTTGAAGATTAAAGTCCACAAGTGAAATCCACAAAATATCAAATAGTTAGAGTTCGGTTGAAAAGAATGCAAAAAATTCCAGTAGATCTGTGTGAAATCTTGTGCACGACGATAGAAAGCGACTAAAATTAATTGATCGAAATATAGGCTTTAACAAAATACGAAATGAGCGTATCCAATACTTTTGCGCAGGATCCTTTTATTTTTAATAAATAAAATAATTTCAACAGTGACTTTTTAAATTTCCTATCTACATCCGACTAAAGATACTATATGAGATAATACTGACCAAATATCGGATAAAATTGTGAACCCAAACTAAAGTTATGACAAAAAATGTAACGTATCCAATATTTTTACATGTCACTGTATATACATATGTTAGATTTTTGTACAGCTAGAGAATCAATACACACGAGTGGATAAATCTTGAGCCAGACTGTGAAACCTTAGGACCTCATTTGAGACAATCAGAGGTACATATATCATAAAGAATGAAGTGACTGGTAATAGCTGCGTAAAGCTGAAAAAGATTCCATCAAGCTCAGAGAAGCCTTCTAATCTTGTTAAGAACAAACTAGGAAAGCTTAGAGGAAAGCGGCTGACTATCAATGAGACAAGTACTCAAAGAATACATGAAGCTAGTCGTACTCGTATTTCAAAATTACAAAATCAAATTTATGTCCCAGCCCGATAAAGAAAAAACAGCTTGCAATAGAATCCGTACAAATATGTTGCTGAATTTTCTCAAGGGAGGCACACACTTTCCCGTGTTGGGGGAAGGAATAAATCAAATTTATTTCCTAGCCCGATAAAGAAAAAACAGCTTGCAATTGAACCATTAACAAATATGTTGCTGAATTTTCTCAGGAGAGGCACACACTTTCCCATGTTGGCGACTGGAAATGACGACTCGAAATAGGCTACTCAAAATGATCGAACATGCGACTTATAGATTTGAACTAAAAGAACAGTGCTTGTGTAACGGTGCACATATTTCGGACGACAAGATCTGATTTCGAGTGTCATTTTCTGATAGTGTGAATTCTTTTAGCAACGAAACTTTTCTACATCTACCAAAGGAATATAAAAGAACAAATCAGTTTATTCGTCCTTATTGCAAACTTGAAAACTCTGGTGTCTTCTTCTAATAGTATGAAGATCTATTGTACACAGGCAAACGTGTTCTGCTGCAATGGTGTCAGCGATATTTCAGAGCATTCAACTACTGAAATACCATAATATCACCGTAAAAATTTTTAGAATCAAGTTTATTTTAGAGGGTAAAGTTTGTTTTCGTTTTCACCCGAATTCGGTTTCTTTTAAATACTGCTTGTTCAAATGTTTGTATTATCTTACACCTGAAGCTGCAACGAAATTACATCACAAACTGCACAATTTATGCGCCACCAAGGTAATCCAAGACTTCGCTGCCTCATGTCTGTCAAAGGAAGTTATTACTCTATAACAGGAGTTCCCAACCTTTCTTTGACCTTGTACTCCTTCAGTATTTTGACAGATGAGCATGTACCCCTGAATTTTTATGACAGAGGTAGGTAGAAAAATAAACTTCCACTGAAATTTTAAAAGAACTTTCAGATTTTAGGAACTATAAACTAACATCAAATGTATCCCTAGGACTACATGTACCCCAGATTGGGAATCCCTGCTATATAAGATCCATAATTGTTATCCTCATGAATATCATTTTCAAATAAAACTTCAATTATAAATGTCTCAGAACAGTTTAATAAAAAATGATATTTATTCTTGTTGACATTTCACAACCACGCCCTGCAAAATAATTTATGACTGAACACAGTCTGCTAAATTCCTGAATCGTGCAAAACGCTAAAACAGCTTTAAGAGTCCTTGTAAAAGATTTCAGTTGTTTTAAGGCCATCTCAATTACCATACGTGTATTCCTTTCGAGTGAGTTCACGTATCGACTATATTCATGTCACCTATGTTTGAGCTGATGCTTTAAATTTAGAAAGATTTGACAAAAATACTGTTCTACGGTAAGAAAAAACAGAACCCTGTTAAAACATTGATAATTTCAAACTCTTGCGTAGGAGGTAATAGTATAATACAATTCAAAGCCAAAGTACAAAATTATATTTAAATTACCATCCTCAAGCTTTCGTTATTCCTCGAAGTCTTCCCAGGAAGTCTTGGCTGCACTCATGGTTTCCACAGGTTTTTTCTCATACCTGATTGAAATTCACGTTTAATTTTAAATATCGAAAGTAGGAATAGAGGAAGCTATCATATATTCCCAGTAACTAACCACAAACAAACATAAAAAAGCGCGTTGAGACTAGATCGTTTTGGATGTAATTTTGTGTTTCTGAAAACAATATGCTTGCTACTATACTACTTTATGTAGAAACTACGAGCATAACGATTATAACATTATGAGCATCATGGTTTGTACTTCCATTCTGTTTTAGCTGTCTATATGTAATCATTACCTGTAACCATGCACAATGGCATTAGTCTCCCTACTAAAATGAACTTTTGTAGTCTTTACCTGAGTTTCACTTTTTGAGACACATAAATTGAAATTGACTTCCCTCTCTACAAAGACTGCGAAGCTGTCTTTATAGAGGCTGGTTTTCGCGTACCGAGTATCTCTCAAAGTTTTAAAGGGATTGCCCAATAACTTATCGAAGGAACTCGATCTTTGTGATAATTATGAATCTGATTAACATTGAGGGGTTTCTCGTCTAAGATGATGTTTTATCTAGTACAGTCGTTGATATTATTTGATAACAACTACGTTTATCAAACATTTTTTCAGTTCCAGCCTTAGAAAGCTGTTCTTCCTGTTGTTTGTTGGGTGACGCGACATGATCGTCTCAACATATCTTTATTTTAATTAACAATTTATCGATCTTAACTGCTTTTCCTTTTTAAGGTATCTGGTAGAGCCAGGTCTTTTCTGTAAAGCGTTAAGAATTTTTTCTGTTTTTTTTTTTCATACATATTGGAATGGGCTAATAATACAGGGTGGGACATAAATACTGTTACAAAACAAGAAAACACATTGTTTTCTTGAAAAAAGTCATTTATTTCAAGCTCTTACTTTAACAAACAATGAGTAATTTACTAATCTACGGCTAAGAAAAAATGTATTCAAAATAGTTCCCTTTGGCCCTCACTACTTCGTGAAGTCCTCTAAAAAAGTCTATATTAACTGCACGAACTATTTCTAAAGGTATTTTCTATCAGCATTTATTCAATGTTGACTTTAGAATTTTGATACACTGACAAGGAGTAGGTTAATTATTGTTCCCTTTAGCAACATTCTGTTGATTTTGAGGTTTCTCCCTAGTTTGAATACTTCAGATGGACTCAGTCCCTTTTCATGCTTTTTTATTATGAATTTTCGCATCAATTCTATAGACATTGTCAATAGTTGTGACAAATTTTTCATCCATGATAATTATTTTATAAAATTACATTGGGTAATATTCGTAAAACAATAATTATCAAATTGAATTCTTAACATGTATTAGGAATTGTACTCAACCCTGTAAAATGCATGTTACCAGAAGTAAATAGTTGAGTTACGGTTTATTTGTAGAGAATGGATTTTAATTGAACGAGCTTCATGTATGGCAATAAAATTTATTAGGCATTTCATTTCATACCGGTATTCATTCTCTGTTTTAAAACTAGATGATACATTTGAAGATAGTAAAAAAATTCAGACGCAAGGTAGGAGGTATGATGTATCGAAATATATTTCTTATTTCGATCTACAACATTACTTCCAGTTTAAGCTGACCACCAACTTCAATAGAGATATAGCACCAGCAAAGTTTAATTGGTATTTAAGTTATGACTGTGCTATGTAGTACAATACATTTCGATTGAAAAGTGTGTAGTCGATTGGCAAAAGAATGTTGACTGACCTGTGTGTTGAGGTAGACGTAGATTATAGGGTTGTAAATGCAAGAGGACTTGGCGAAGATGGCAGGTGCCGCGTTGAGAGCAGACTGTGAGTGGATTTGAGGCCCGTACGCCATGACGACAGCTAACGTAGCATAGGGGGCCCAAGCTATCATAAACGTGGTACTCATGACAGCCACCATGGCGGCGATCCGACTCTCCGCGCGCAACACGGAATGCGGCAGGCGGCTGGCCTGAAGGTGGTAGCAGAAGCGTCAAGCTTTCAGTAAACTCACATTGTGGGGTGAAAGGGGAGGGGGGAGGTAAGCAAATGCAGCAGGGTTTCCACAACAAAGGCGTACCTTGTGGTATCTTGTATGCTTGAAACCCGACTGTATTGGGAATACAAACATGTATTAAAACCAGATTTCCAGCTTCAAAAAATTTGAATGTTGACTGTGTCGGATAAACTGCTGAGTATGGTACAATCTGTAAAATGACTGTATACAACCATCACACATACTGTATATACAGAGACATATCTACTCAGTAAGCGTTTCTCGAATCCTGTCCTTCTATTTAAGAAGTATGTCTGTACAAACTATTTATTTAACGTACATGGGTGTCGACATAAAACCTCGGAGCCTTAGCTTCTCATCTTTCTTCAACTCCGTTCTCAAATAGCCCATAAATAACACTCACGTACATTATAACGATTGGAAAGAAAACATTTGAGCTTTTTATGCCTGTAATTACGTTTTACCGTGATTTCTGCTCTATTTTTCATTTTCTTGTTGTAAAGCGGAGTTTGAAAACGGCGATTACGTAGCGTATCGTAGAAACAATCGATTTTTTTTGTTACAGGATCTGAATAAAACAGTGTATGTACTAGTTTTAACCGAATTGCGGCTGATTTTTATCACACACAGAAAATGAATTTTCGTAAAAACACTAGAAACAGGAATGTGTTCCTGACTATGTGCCAACTGTTTCCGACCAGAGGAAGTATGGTTTTATTCACAACCTCGATTTAAGAATGATAACTGTCGGTGTCATAGGGGAGTGTTAACGATTGTTAACTGAAACATAATTGACGTTGTAAAAGTTTTTTTCACGAGATTCTGTACCACCATGTCATCTAATCTCGGCACATTGCTCACTTGCAACCTGACTGATTAGTACTGAGAATAGAATAGAATGAGGCGATAGGAACGAGCCTTTTGGCCCATTGTTGGGTCCGTACTCAAGACCCATGACGTAATTCTAGCCGCCGATGGTCATTCACAAACCGACTACGGCTGCAGCGGGCCTCAAACCCGTGTCTTCCCGCATCGCAAGCGGGTTTGCTCACCAGTCGACCAAACTGGTGGTAGTAGTCGACCGAGCTGGTGGTGGGTTGAGGGTTTCACATCGTTCGGCCGACCGTATTCATTGCTCAGCCTATTTTGACTTTCGTGTAAGATAATTAAAAACGATGATCCATGGACACCGCACTCATCTAAATTACAGTAGACAATTTAAACGGTTTTCCAAGTGTATTCGCTCCTTTCAAAATTCTAAAAAATACAGGAATAACGCAACCGAAGTTGGATATTTTATTATTGTCATGATAGTATTGATATATGCATAGGTTTCATGTTTCAAGGCGTTGTATAAAGTGTATGTATCAACATGAAGTGTATGTATCGACATCTACGTTAATGGTGCGGAACTATAGAAGCCGCTCCGTATAACCCCGCTGTGCAAACAAAGCGCCTGCACTTGAGAAGGTCGAGGTGTTATGTTGGTGGCTGAAAGAAGTGTCAAGCAAGAGGAAAATTCATTTGTGGAGACCTTGTGACTCTTAAAAATTATGCAATCGTGTAAGTCTCAAGTTGATTGAAGAGTGGGAGGGTATATCACTGACGTTCAGAAACCTATTGCAGACCATTGAACAAATAGGGAGATTGGAAATGGAAAAGATACGTGGGAGGAGCAAAACCTATATAAAAACTGTAGGAATGATAGATGAACGGGGCTTGGGAATTAGATCTCTGCAACGATGTTGGCTATAAGGGGAAAATTAGCGGTTTTACTAAGATGTTGTTTCGCGAGTGTTAAGCATCGTTTCCATTATCAACAACGAATATCCAGTGTAAGGGCAAGTTTTAATACTATTATTGTCAATGTGAACAACGTTAGCGACAGGGTAGATTTCGTAATATGATGTGAGCGTCCATTGATTTAACTAATTTGTTCCGTGTGTACACTTAACTATTCAGCTATTAAGTATGTAATTGATCTGTAATAGTGCACTGTTTAATAGGACATCATGTACGGATCATATACTAAAATGTGGTAGATAACCCACATTTCCCAACCCGTGATGTTAAAATAACATGTATTAAATCTTTTGTGTTTATTATTGTCCTCTCGATTTCCATAGAAAAGAAGTATCAGGAACACCTTTTACCAATTCATGTATTCAGAGGATTAGAGACCCTCTAGTGCGATTACGTATGTTTCTTGCATTTCATTAATTGTGTTATTTACAAGTATTAATTGAAATATAACGGAAGGACAGCATGCAGAAGAGACATGCATTGAAACCAAGATTACATAAATTATGAGAGAGAAAAGAACTCACCACCAAATATATCAACGTACGATCGAAAGTAGGCAAAGAAATTATTTCCATTTTGATACACATTCATCAATCAATCATGAAAACAAACAGAATTCATCACAAATGATACGTCTCGCCATACCCTAACAACTCTAAAGCCCAACGGCAATAAAAGGTTTCCCTACATGCATTTTTTTTTTGGAAAGTGAGAGGAAAAATTGGTGTCTCCTATGTTTTTTGGAGGATTGTTTCTTCCAAGGAGTAGCATTTTTTTGTTTATCTCTTGGGAGTTTTTTTTTCACTTCCAGGAAGTTGTGGAACGATGTTGTGCATGCATTTGAATTGACGTTCATTGTTTGACAAATTCGGGGTAACATATAATTGATATTTTCTGATTTCATGTTCAAGTTAATCGTGTTTGATTATGGAAGTCAAGACTCCAATGGAACTAAATTTGGCGATTTGTACCAAGAGTACAAAATTCAGCATTTAGAAAGCTTAAAGTGTGGTATCATCATTAAATTCATGTGAAAGGGTAAAGCCCGTTATAATATCAAATTCTTTGGAGTTGTGGGTCAACAAATTCAACGTAGTCTAAAACTTTTTTTGCTTCGTCTGACAAGTGAGAAGGGGATTAGAATTTGTAATCATTTCGTCAGTGTTGAACCTCGTGTCAAGAATAAGTACGTTAGAACAATTCAATTGAAAATTGGCATGAGACTACCGTAGATTAGAGGAAGTGATATTTTTTGTTGTTGTTGCCGGTTGAGAAAGGAACGAGACTGCACAAAGCCGTGAAGAATTATTTGCTGCTAGAATAGTTAATTTAGTGAAAGTTTCGCGATATATGATGAGAAATTTTCCCAGTTGTGCATTCTCCAAATAATTTCCACAAATTGAGAGTGATCGATATTCCACAATAGTTGAATTTGTTAGTCAGGTACAGTGAAAATGTTTATTGAGGCTTTAGTTTACTTTGTTTTAGGAGAGTTTCACTCAACAGCGACGTATATGTAACAGTATCATATAGATTTGGAACTTAAGAGTGATAAAAGTCCGTGTTTATGTAAACAAGAGTAGCAGGGTGATCAATGTTTCGGCGATGATTTCGGAAATCGAGTTCGATGTAATTACAATGAAATGACAGGTATTGGTGAACGTGGATGCGCGAAACTTGAGTTTATTATATGTGATACAACGTGAATATGTTCAACATCAACTACATGAAGCAGGTGAATCAGAATCTATAACCAGTATGTGATTGAGTATGTAAGGAGAGCTGCAATCGAGGGGCACAGCGAAGTCACTAATAATAAGTGTTAGTTTACGTTTAATGCTTAATTATTATGAATTTGCAGACAGGTAAATTCTTTATATGTATTTGGTTCCTTAGAAGTTAGTGGGGAATTGAGTGATATTTATTTTAAAATATTGTGTTTTGTTCGTTTACCCATTTTCGGGCTTCTCGATGTCGTGATTTTTGTGACCAATTATTCAACACTGTGAATGGAATGTTAATGCAGAGAAGTAATTCATCAAATCAATACAGGCAGAATTAAACATATGTTCGACAGGGTATAGGGGCAGTGTGGTAGTCCGTGATAATATTTATATTGTGTGTTGATTATGCGAGTCTTGAGTTACTATACTCAGCAGAAATGCAAAAGTTTCTTTGTCGTTTACTTGTTGATCAGTTGGAGATTATGACGGGATTTTTTCGGTTTGAGATGAACTTCATTTAGCATTTTTCAGAAATGTCTTTCATTACATCAAACCTAATTTCGTAGTGAGTTGGAGTTACCGCGTGAACAACGCAAAGAGTGTTACTGCTTTGACTTTGACGAGGAATTTGAATTGCTACGTGTGTTGCGAGGTCAAGAGGATGTATGGAGAAGTAAGCGAACGCCTAAACACACTGACCCACCTGTAAAATAAATATTGAAGGACAACCGTCCAAGTAACGGAACTTTTGCAGCTAAAAGCTGTTACTTAATGTGTAAAATATGTTACGATTGCCGTTACTCATTTGAAATATGTAAATGAAGTGTCAGGAATGGTAACATTTAACTAAGGCTTGTTATATGTCCGAAGCGGAGATTTTCTCATATTTAATTACTTCGAATGTTAATTTCTTATGTGTTACATAGAGTTATAGTCGGGAGTTGACTGAGCCTGTTGCAGAAGTCTTCATCCGTATTGCTGTACACTCAATGTATACACGGTGTATTTCTTTATGCACAAGGACTCTTATGAATTAAATTGTCAAAAAATGTAATATTGCTGTCTTAGGTCGAGAACTTACAAAGTCGAAAGACGAAAGTTTCTCACAATGCCAGGAGATCAACTGTGTGAATGAAACTCTAGAATCGTGAAACGAAATTCCTCATTTGGAGTACACTCATTCATTTCTTTCAGACTGTTCGTATAACATTCGAGGTTACATAATTAATTAATTTCGCCCGATCAAGAGCTCTGATCATAAGGGGATGAAATATTTATCAGCGCAAGTTGAACGCTCAAAGTATCAATAAAAGAAGGACAAGATCCCAGCAATGTGGAAAGAAAATACTACAGCTGTAGCTGCGACTGAATAACATTCAACCATTGTTAATTGAAAACCTCAGTCTTCAATAAAAGATGGACAAATCCCAAAAATATTGAAAAAATATAAAAGAAGGATAAGATCCCAGAGAATAAAATTATATCCAACCAAAGATAGACAAGATCCCATCAATGTAAGAAGAAAATAATATAATATTCAACTGTGGCGATACGTATTAGAAAAGGGTGAATAATGACTAATTTATTATTAATGATTGATTTAATGCATGTAAAAAGGTAAAACTTTATTCTCTGCCTACTTTTAATTGCACGATGAATGATTGTTGATGAATTCTTTTTTCTCCCATGATTTACGTAATTTTGGTTTCAATGCATGGTTTTATGCATGCTTTTCCCCTTCTGTTATATTTCAATTAATACTTGTTTTAGCATAGCTAATTAAATTCAACAAACATACATACGAAATCGCACTAGAGGGACTTTAAACCTCTGAATATATAACATGGTAAAAGGTGCTTTCAATACTTCTTTTCATGGCAAGATGAGGGTAATGATACATATAAAAGATTTAATACATGCTATTCTAAACGTCGTGGGATGAGAAATGTAATTTATTTACCACATCTTGGCACACAAACTACAACATGATGTCCCATTAAAGAGTGCACTATCAGTGGATCAATTGCATACTTAATAGTTGAATAATTAAATGTGCATACGGAATCATTTAGTTAAATCAATACACATTCACATCAGATTACGAAATCTACCCTGTCGCTAACTTCGATCACATTGAGAATAATAATATTAGAACTTGTCCATTACGTTGCAGATTCGTCATTGATAGGCTACGACGTTTAACACTCACGATACAACACCTTAAAGATGCCGCTAATTTTCCCCCTTATCACTGTGCCCCTAAATTCCCCTATGCCTAAACCTAAATGTCACTCTAGTCCTAATAGCCTAAATCGTCACCGAGATCTAGTTCACTGGTCCTCAGTCTAAGTCCTTGCATCTATCCTTACTACCGCTTTTATATGAGCCTTGCTCCTTCTACGTATCTTTTCAATTCATTTTCCAATCTTCCTATTTGTCCAATGGTCTGACATAGGTTTCTAACAGTCTTTGATATCTCTACCCACTCTTCATCAGCTTGAGAGTTTTTTCAACTGCAAATTCTCGAGCGTCACACGGTGCTTTCCAATAAATTTTTGTTGTTTGACATTCCTTTTAGCTACAAAGCATAACACTTCGACCTTACCCTACTGCTTATATTTCCCTTTTAGCCCTTGCTCTCGCCTCTCTGTTGTTTATTTTTGTGAGTTGGTGCGCTGTCGCCGCTTCACATATGATACCTCGTTCCTTGTAAGATACATACACCCAATACATATACTTCATACATCGTCTGGAATATGCAAACCTATGAATATATCATAACTACCATAACACAACTATTGGTAATTGAACGTTAAGTCGTCAATAAAAGATGGGATAAACCCCCAACAATGTTGAAAAATAACGATGGATGTTAAAAATTTTGAAAATAAAACATCACAGCCGTGTGCTAACGATATTTACAGTAAATATTAAAACCATGTGTGCCAACAATGTCACAAAAAATATTCAGATAAAAATTATAATTATGCCCTACCAATGACTATGCACTGCATTGAGACTACAATAACAATGTTCCAAGTGGTTTAAAATGTGTTTTGAAATCAAAAGGATGAAAGTCAAATGCGTAGTTATAAACTGTGTAAATGCATTCAGTAGACATATAAATGTGTTAGACAGAGATGCGTTACGATGTGTATGCATGTATTATTAACAGGTTAAGATAGCAATGTTGTCTTATTCATGAGTTGCGCAATGTGGAAATGTTTCAAATCTGTAATAACTAACGAATAACGTAAAATGTAAGGATTACAACGTGCGAGGTACATAAACGAAGGGTATAACGTAGCATTACTGTAAATAAGGAACGAACAAGGAGTATTAAAAGGAGTAGGACTGCGATAAAAGAATTTGTTTCTTGTTATCTGCGATATTACGGGGGAAATTTGACCTTGCAAGCTCAAATTTCTTTTCTCCAGGAGACGGCATGTGTCATGATAGTAATGATATATGCATAGGTTTTCATGTTTTAGGGTGATGTATAAATTGTATGTATCGAAATCTACGTTAATGGTGTGGAACTATAGAGGCCGCTCCGTATAACCCCGCTGTGCAAACAAAGCGCTTGCACTTGAGAAGGTCGAGGTGTTATGTTCGTGGCTAAAAGAAGTGTCAAGCAAGAGGAAAATTTATTGGTAGAGACCTTGTGACTCTCAAGAATTACGCAGTCATGTAACTTTCAAGTTGATTGAAGAGTGGGTTGGTATATCACAGACGTTCAGAAACCTATTTCAGACCATTGGACAAATAGGGAGATTTGAAAACGGAAAAGATACGTGGGAGGAGAAAAACACATATAAAAATGGTTGGAAGGATAGATGAAGGGGGCTTGGGAACTAGATCTCTACGACGATGTAGGCTATTGGAACTAGAGCGACATCCAGGTCGAGGAACATAGGCAAATTTAGGAACACCGTGATAAAGGGGAAAATTAGCGGTTTTACTAAGCTGTTGTTTTGCAAGTGTTAAGCATCGTTGCCATTATCAACAACGAAACTCCAGAGTGAGGGCAAGTTTTAATATTATTATTTTCAATGTGACCGAGGTTAGTGACAGGGTAGATTTCGTAATCTGATGTGATCGCCCATTGATTTAACTAATTTGTTCCGTGTGCACACTCAACTATTCAGCTATCAGTATGCAATTGATCTGTAATAGTGCACTGTTTAATTGGATATCATGTACGGTTCATATGCCAAAATGTTGTAGATATCTCACATTTCCCACCCTGGGATGTCTAGAATAACAGCTATTAAATCTTTTGTGTGTATTATTGTCCTCTCTATAGCCATTGAAAAGAAAAATCGGAAACACCTTTTACCAATTCATGTATTCAAAGGAT
This sequence comes from Trinorchestia longiramus, assembly GCA_006783055.1. Classification (NCBI taxonomy): domain Eukaryota; kingdom Metazoa; phylum Arthropoda; class Malacostraca; order Amphipoda; family Talitridae; genus Trinorchestia; species Trinorchestia longiramus. The sequence continues at coordinate 126,438 of VCRD01000374.1, forward strand.
TAGAGTCCCTCTAGTGCGATAATGTATGTTTCCTTCATTTTATTAATAGTGTCATTTACAAGTATTGATTGAAATATAACTGAAGGACAGCATGTAGAAAAACCATGCATTGAAAACAAGATTATGTAAATTATGAGAGAGAAAAAACTCATCACCAATGCATCAATGTACGATCAAAAGTAGGAAGAGAAACTATTTCCATTTTTATACACATTCATCAATCAATTATGATAACAAAAAGAATTCATCATAAATGATACGTATCGCCACATTATTAAATCTACCGAAATTGCAAAGTACATGTGACAAATATGTTTTAGTGTTTTGCAGTTTGTGACTTCAAAAATTCTAATTGTACGTCTACACAGTTTCCCATAATTAGTATAATCATAAAGCCCATGACTCACGTCGGTTAATATGTTTGTAATCAAAATGCATAGGAAACTTTTGTATTTAGCATAAATTTACAGGAAGCAGATATCTCACACTAAATATTTCAATTTTCATATCTCATGGCTATGTGAGTTCCCTATATTTCATTTTTATATCGGTATTCGAAATTTAACGTGTTTTGTTCGCCGTCATTAAAGTTTTCTCTGAATTACAGCTTTTCATCGAATTTTGAGATTGAAATTATTATTTCATGAGTATGCAGGATGGAACTGTTGCATTCTCTCCTTCATAGTTATATATCTTTTTAATTTGGAAATTGTGTCGTCTGGATACAAAATATTTGAAGTTAGAATGTTTCATATCGTTTTTAGATAAAATTAAAATGACAAATTATTTTTAAGCCTATGAAGAAGTTGACCATAAAAATACTATTATCGTGTCATACATACTGTATTCAATGAATCAACTTGCTGAAGTTAGTCTGAGGGTAGGGAGATATATTATTCCGGTTTAGTTTCAACTCTGCATTGTTAGCATACTTACTGGGAATGTGTCTGGTTAAAATTGTTCTGGCCTGTATTTAGTTTTCATTTTGTTGTTGAATGAAAACATAAACACTGTACGGTATTGATAATACAGTAGCTCCTGCAATCTCAAGTCGGTGTAAGTTTCATGTATCATCTTATTTACCTGTTTTTTTTTCAGTTGCCTCTGATATTCCTATTTGAGTACCTAAAAATTTTCTCAACCCAAGAAAAATATCAGCAGCATGTGAGACTTCGAAATACTGATGTAAAATTCTACACAAACTTGTGTACTAACCTCCTTACCTGATAAACAAATAGTCCCACAAAGTTCCAAGATTGTACTTTACTTTGCTTTGCTTTGTATGTTTGCACTTTGTTTTGCATGTTTAGGTTAATGATAAAAGTTGAAAACCCATATTCTAACATTATGTTGTATAAGGATTGTTTCAAAATAAACAAGTTAATGCACTTTTCTCTTTGCATATAATCAGATTTACGCATAATGACTTAAATGCGTTTCTAACAAACTTGAGAAGCTTGTTTTTTTCAGTTATTGTATGGTTCCCATACTATTCTTGCATCTATCATATTGTATGTTACAATATCATTACTCCTACTTCTATGTATATTTAATTACTTTTTATTGCTAAAACATAAACACCGTTTACGGTATGATCAACCAACGCATTTCTACTCTTCAAGAACCCTTACAATAAGGCATTTTACGAGTAAACTCTAATATGACATATTTCATACATCAAAGTCATCGCAAATCAACGTTTTATCCCTCACATAAATTTAAAATAGCTGCCTACTGATAGAAACTTTTGTTTCCCAGCAGAACTTGTTTTTCTAACTTATATGTTATGAGCCACAGTTTCAACCTATTAGAACTCTCAGTTTTTATTGTAATAAATTAAACTAATATGTATTCAAGAAAACACAGGGCAAACCTAGAGGTCTTCTTTAGTACCCGAATATTTTCATCAAAATTGTATATAATTTTTTTATTAGGAGGAAAGAAACTTTAAATCACTCAATATGAGGTAAGAACTGGCGGGGAATGCACTTGAACCTTGCCAGTGTGTCCAAATAATTAATAATGAACGTCCGTAGCAGGATCAACTAGATATTTGATAAATGAATGTTTCCGAAATTTGAGTATGTTCTTTAAAGGTATATGTTTTTCTCATAGTTTTCAATGGTTATTATTATTATTATTTAATTTCCACATTTTTTCATGTTTTTGAATAGTAGTATATTTTTTGTAAATTTATAAACTTCCATATATATGTGCCAATATCGTCATACCCCATACATTTTCGAGAATTTGAAAAATCAAACACTCAATGCATCAAATATTCATTGAACAGCTTACACGTTGCGTAAATTGAAGAATTCCATCAACCTAGAAGTCTTTATTCAAATCGCATGTCTTTTCTATTTCATTTGAATTGAAGTATCCAAGCTAAACTCCAAGTTCTGTTTCTCCTCTGGAACTACTTTGGCCAATTTTTTCATCACTGAATTTCCATCTTAAAAATACAGGGTGTCTCAAAAAAATGTACTCACCCTTTAACCGTTGCTAACATGCTGTCTTCTTTGTGTTGCAGGTGTGAAGTTCGAACCTTTGCGAACATGATTAAATGTGATTAAAGAATCATGTTCGCAAAGGTTCGAATCTCACACCTGCAACACAAAGAAGACAGCATGTTAGCAACGGTTAAAGGGTGAGTACATTTTTTTGAGACACCCTGTAGTCTTTACCTCTGATGAACACGTTTCCGTAAAGGACAAAGTTCATTGATTTATGCTCCCAAATCAACTAATTTTTGGCAATAAATCAGAATTATACCACTGTCATTGTACACAATGAATGAATTAATGCGGAAAAGTGCATATAGTATTACACTCCAGGTAAAGTCTATCGTTTATGGAACAAAATATTTTAAAGTAAGTCCTTCCAAACTTACCCCTTAATTCGCATCAGCTTAAACCAGACAGTAACAGGAATGCAACCAATGAATTTCGATCGCATTCACTCAAGGCTTACGTTCAAATAGATAAATTTGAACTTAGAGCCTTGATAGTAGTAGTTTATGGGCAGAAGACATTATTTTGAGTCATGCTTGTCGAAATAGCAGCTTCTGTCAAAACAAATTGATTCCATAATCCTTGATGGGCTTGTACAGTTTGTCATAGTTCCCAAAATCTACATGGGGTTCTCATCTCTTACTTCGACCTCTAAAACTGTATTCTAATTCTAATTCCTGTTAATGCCAATTTGTTGCTAATGCTATTCGATAGGATGGTTCTTATGACTTTCTGTTTGACCAAAAGAGCTTCTATTCAGAAGAGCAACTGTAAACACTATCATCAATATGCAACAAGTGAAACAAGAATTGCACGTTATGCATAATCAATAGTACTTTCGGTACGAACCTCTGAATTAAATCTAAAAGTTACGAGTTACACTTATTGCAGTTACACATCACATAAAAATACCATTTGAGTACTAGAAAATACAAAAGTAAGATTTAACCTTTTTGACTGTCCTCATAATGCCAGTGAAGGACGCTGCCATCACGACCGCTGGTATCACCAGCCCCAGCACCAGCAAGTACGTCACGAACATCGTATTACTGAAGGTGCGGCACTCCCACGCCACAGAACAGCTGCGTAAAAACGGAAACAAGAAATTGTAACACACAGGTCAGCATGTTTGTTGCCATTATTTTACTCCCTTGCTCTTATCACGATGGAAATGCTGCACGCACCACAGTGAGCATGACAATCTTAGATTACTGTGACATATTTGCCGTTGTTGTCTTATTTATATTCTGGTAGCGATCTTATGCCAGAATGATTTATTCAGATATCTTCCTGTATGTTATGCTGCCACGTACTCATAGAAATCTAGCCATTGTTCAACAGAGGGCGTTATATTTTGGGCACGATGATGGTCTAAAAAGATGATTGCAAGATGTCTGCTTGTAGTAGAATGATCGTTTTGAGCACCTACAGTATATATATATATATATATATATATATATATATATATATATATATATATATATATTATATATATATCTTTATATATATATATGTATATATATACAGGGTGTCTCAAAAAAATGTAAATGTAACGCACCCTTGGTGTGCGTTATCAGCGTTGTCTGGACAATAATGGTCATCAATTCGAACATTTGCGAACATGATTCTTTAATCACATTTGTCTTCTGTATTCGAAGCTATTCTATTTCACTGTATGTTCATAAATAAAGGATCTCGTCGTTCGAAGTGAGAGTACATTTTTTTGAGACACCCTGTATATATCAAGGACTACTATAAACAGGACGTGCTCGGCCATATAGCTGACTACGCTAGCGGAGGCCATTGGATTCTTAGTAACATAACATTACATTTTCTATCGGATAAACTGATCAAAAATTACTTCTTTCAAGCAATAGAAGCGATAATAAGGTCTTACAGTGAATTTTAAATGGTTTAAAGCACTGCAATGCTTTGAATTACCAATTTTAGTCGGACTTAACATGTATTATTGTATGAGCTTAGTGGCCACTTTATGGAAAGCCGAGTTGCTGCAGTTTTAGACTTTACAAAATTGATTATAGCTAAACCTTTTCTAATGCAAACAACCAAACATACACACATTCACGCATATAAACAAACAGACATAGAAGCAAAAACCTACCAAACTGCAGCGATTAGTCAGCCAACCGGGCCTTCTTTACAGAGGTCTGAAAAAGGACTGCATTCGGGCGAATCTGTACTTCATCTACCAAAAGAAACACATTCTTCTGCAGCAGTGTCTGGACTTTGTCAAATGTTTTCCTCAGCACCTGGTCCTTGTGAATAGATGAAATGATGTACTGCAGCTTGCGTTTGCATGAGCACCAAAAAGTCTCTGAGCTGTTCATAATTACACTTTGGGTATGATTGAAGAGCAAAACAATAATCATTCATGAAAAACTGCTTCTGTGATAAAAATTCCAACTGACGAGTCAAAAATACCAACTTTTTCTCCGCAGAACTGACTGTTCAAATATCAACTAGATATTTGAAAGATTCCATCAGGATATTTCTGTAATGGGATAAAAATACCAGGGCCGTTAAAATGAAGCTATGTATGCGTATTACTGCTCGTCAGTGTGTAGGGGTGCTCTGCAATTCGCTTACAAAAGACACGCAGCGAGAAAGCATTCTCATGAAGCTATCAATGATTCTCTTCACGCCGAGCCACGAGCAGGGTATTCATTCATCTATGTAAAACTTTTATAGTGTAGCTGCCATTATAGAAATTTGAAATTCACTTTCAATGTTGTTGGTATAGGTAATTAAAAGGCGTCATTTTCTCTTAATCTTCTAAAATAGTATCTTTCCATTTATTGTGTATCACAAAAACAAGTGTTAATAAAAACTTTTTGTAACATTCATTTCATCACACCGAAATTTGTAAGATTTGACTAATGAAGTGAAGGACACATGTCAAAAATGATTTTTTGTTGTCCTGTGATATTTGTATCATGGAGTTTGACAGGGTATGGGTAAACAGCAACGAGTAAAGTTATAATGGATTTAGATACTCAATTAAAAACTTTTTTACCGGATTTACATAAAATGCTTTGCAATTAGCTGCTATTTGCAAGGGATTTTCTAAATTACTTGCGCTTTCAAAACTTTAGTTCTGTTCTACTTTCCTTATGAAGCTTCATCTTAGTTTTGTTTTTTTTACTGGTCCTGTTGGAAATGCTCTCGTTTTATTTTGGTAACTCTTTTTCGGAGGGTCATTTTGATGCTTATAATTGTGCCGTAGAAAACTGTTCAATGTATTATGTTTATGCTCGTGCAATAAAGGTTTTTCTGATGCTAATATCTTTTAGTTCATCGGTCGTCCAATCCGCACGGTTTGGATTACCTTTCTTCGTAGTGTAAGGTGCACATTCGTTCAAGGGCGCAATGAAATTATCGCTGAAAATTGAGATTTGTGCATCGACATGATTATGTCCTTCCATGTACTGAAATTCATTGATCATGTTCAGTTTTTCTCTTGGAATATTTGTGGTGTGTAGACAGCTTTCACACGGTTGGTTACTCACAGGGTTTTCCTTGCCTCCTTTACTGCGTGAATTGAGCATTCTACCGCATTTTACTCCAAGATGGAAGGTGATTTCACTATGCTGAGTGATTGGCAGATCTAGAAGGGTTTCGGAAGTTTTAGTAATTCGAGCTAGTTCTTGAACTATTTGTGAGTGGTTTATTTGTATAAGATTTCAGTTAGCTGATTATTCATTTTAGACATGTGTACGTTAGAATCACCAAAGGAATGAAAAATTTTTTAGCACTGAAACCATTGTTAACATATTTTGAATGAAGTCTCAAGTTAAACGTGTGGGTGTCAATGGGTGCTGGTAAAGGCTACTAATGATAAGAGATTTGTGTTTTGCTGGTACTTTAAGCTACATCATTTTAATGCCCTCACACACTTCATTTGTTAAAATTTGAGATGTTGAATAAATATTTTATAATAAATGCAAAACCCTCTACCTCTGAAATTGTTTACCAGTCGTAGCAGTATGTACAATGAGTAATCTGAAATATAAAAATATAAACTTTGTATTCGTAGATCGAACCATGTTTTAAGTACGGATTAAAAACACAAAAAATATTCTATGTCCACTACCCGGTGGCGTACATAGTTTGTATCTATCTAACTTTGGCCACCGGGTAAGTATGTCAAGTAGAAACCCAGATTCGTAGAACAATATTATAATCTATCTCGCCCCCGTGCTACAAATTTTGCTGCAAACTAGAATCGCACGATAACTAAGAATCATATTCGTAGCTCTATATTACACATTTTATGCTGTGGATGTTACGAAGAATGTGCTCACACGATCAATTCGATTTTAAATTGGGCTTTCCAATAATATTATGATCCTAATGATCGTGTGCACATTTATGTTCAAATTTAGATTTTGTAGCAAGTATGAATTGACAAAATCCTTGTGAAGTTACGTCATTCCATCTGGATAAAAATGATTCTCGAATTTGTGTTTAGTTTCAAATAGTGTTTAAACTCGATGTTGGTGAACGAATAAGCAACTTTAATATAAACATAATTTGATCTGAATACATTACACATGCATTAGAGGAACAATTATTGATTACGCTTTTCAAACTTATAATACTTATACTTAGAAGCGTATGCTTATAAATTATTTAACATATCAAGCGTAAGTTCATTAACAGAATTTATTAGTTTCCCACAACTACAGTAATTATAAACACATTGTGCCTAAATGGCTATCATCAAATGTTATAATATGGTGTCATAGGTACACAGATTAAAAATATCGTTATATCCGCTTTGCATTACAGAGAAAAAAAATTCATTGTCACCAACAATTCTTAAGGATTTTATTTTCTTCGTTATACGCTGACTAAGTCTGACTTGTAAAAATTATTATGCATGGACCTTTGATGCATTGTATCATTTGTCTTTGGATTCACCTCAAACATTTAGTTTAGAAAAAACTATGTGACAACATATTGTTGTTAGCTGCAAGAATGAAGGTGCATGGAAAAACATAATATCGTACGTTAAAGACCGTGTTGTCGTGTTTCATGGAAGTACCAAATCAATGCGTGATATTGTCATCGCAAGAGGTATAACGTAAAAAACTATGTTGAAAACGCTTGTACAAGTATGCTGGTAACAAGATGGGAAACATGGTTCATCTCATAGAAAATGTAGCAGACATAAAAATTCTTCATGAGAGAAACAGACGGTCTTTGAAATGTTTGGTTAAGAAAACTGTGGTTGATCGACGCCTAAAACAATTTCTCCAACTCCTATACATCTTGAATGGAAAAAATTTCACGCACAATATATGGTTGCTTTTTGATCAAGAAGCTACTTGTGTTGGCAACAAATGGAAAAAAGATTCACAGTACCAAAGAATATCTAAACTGAACTATTGACCACTATCCATGATCCAAAGAACACCATCCTTACCGTCGAGCATAGGAAAGACGGTACTAAGGTCTGGGCTGTTAGATAGTCCACAGTGTAGGGAATTTCACATCATTGATGGGCGGATGAATGGCGCTATAAAGGAGAAGCTACCCAAGTGCAAGAACTTTCTATTGCTGGTGCCGATGAACGTTTCAGCAAGATAACAATCCAAAACACACGGCGAAATTGGTAAGATGGTTAAATAAGAATAAAGGGGTCTTTTGTCGCTCAGTCTATCACCTGGGCTAAATTCCATTGAGAATCTGAAGGAACTATTAAAAATTTCCGTACGCATATGAGACTCATATAATCTTTCTTCAAGACCATTTGCGTGAAAAATAAGATTAAAATGACAAAAATTGAGTGTCAAATGCTAGTCTTTACTTATATTAAGCGTTTTGTTAATAGCTTTGGCAAAATAATTTGTCCCAAGTTGAATTTTTTCTCCATTAATTTGTTACGATGAAGAAATTTTTCTGGGCTATGTGTATTTATTCTGTTAAATGAAAGTTTATTTGGTTTACTATATACTAAACGTACTGGATGTACGAGATACGATAGCAATTTACTCGTACACTATATTTTATTAACAAAATTCTGAAAACGTTTTACATATCTCGCACAACATATTCAAGTCATAAGCGTTAAAGTTTTATTTCATATGGGACTTGCTCCTTTCAGGCTGCTCATAGCTGTATGACGATCAATTTTTTGTGAAACGTGAACAAAATCATCCTTTGTCATTAGCAATTATTCGACCTATAATTTAACTTTTAAAAAGATAGTTGCCGTTTGAAAACATAAAATATTAATTTTTCATTTATGTTACGAAATTTTCTTACAGATGAGGATTGTGTAGCATGAAATCTGCATGACCTCATAACTTTTTTCATTTTAAATCGAAAATACAAAATTTTCACCGAACAAACTATTAAAAAATATTTATCATGAGTAATAAAAGTTTTATTTTCTCTGGTGAACTAACATTATTTGTAATTTGGTTGCTAACCTAACATACTGAATAACACATCTGTTCTAAATTTAACTTTTCACCTGCAAGTTGGCAAGCATCTATTTTATATCCTACAAAATTAAATTTATCATTTACCACAATCAAAAGTAGTTATTTCGACACCCTGTTCAATCCCTTCCTTCTATTTATCATTTCACTCACAAGGTTGTGTGGAAGGAAGACATAGTAACATAAGAAAAGTGACTCCTTTTTGTCATTAAGGTTCATTTGCTTCAATTTTCATAGAAGTACCTGTTCTTGAGTTCTACATTTTTTGTCATTGCGTTCAATAATGACTAACTATCCAGAATATGTATTACACAGAAATGCTAATCGCTCACACCCAAGGCTATCTACTTCGGTCATTAAGATGCATGTCGTAATGTACAGAATAGGGTACAAATCTCCTGTCCTTTTAAAAAAGTAACAAGAATACTGTGAATGCAAAGTGGTTGGTTAACTCTAAAGAATATAATATGATTAAATCATAATGAACTCGAGTACCAATGTACCCATAATTACCACTTATTGCTCCTAAAACTAGTGAAACTCAGTTTAACAATTTGGCGATCCAAGAAAGAGTAGCGAGCATATATTATCAGTTTTTTCTTCCTATATGATGAGTCCATTACTACGGTCAAGTAGCTACAGAAACAGTTTCAAAGTTGGAACCCCTTGCAAAAATTGTATAAAAGCAGTGGCCATTAAACTTGAAGATACGATCTCAACAGAAAAAAATTGAAAAATATTGATTGAAATAATTGTACACTGAGTAATCAAGCTTAGCGGTGACGTTTCGTTACATCTGCAATTTCCAGGACTAAATCTTCTTCGTTTTTTCTTTGGAGATATTTTAAAAAACTTGATGCTTCAGATGGATTAAAATAAAATATCGTTCAAGAAATCAACAACGTAGATAACTCCAGAGATATTGAACAAGTGATGGCTAGCACCATCGAACTAGTACGTTTTAGTTTAAATAATAACAAAGGTGACACAAATGACATGGTATTCTATACTTAAAACGCATATTGAAATTCCATATATCTTCTGTCATTTTTAGTTAACCAAATGTTTTTATCATTCGTAGTTGTGGTGATTGGTATTATATTTTAAAACGTGAATTATATGTGGGCCAAACTGTATAGAAACATAAATAAAGAGACGAATACTTGCATACGGGTCGCACAAACTATTCTAGCAAGAATGCACAAATTCAAGTTTCACTGTGTGATGGCAGTCCGAATTGAACATTCAAACGCATTGTATATATGAAACATAACGAGACAATGCCACGAATGATTAAAATATGTAATAGAGTGATCATACATTTTTGGTATTGGTAGCTCTTATTTCTTATTAGACATATGTTATTTCTATAAATGAATGTATCCTGCAAGGTTTCATTTATCCCGTACAAGCGATTTGTTCATAACAGCAATAAAGTGAAAGGAAACGATTACTTTGTGAGCAAATTCACATCAAAATCTCGAAAGCAATACAACTGAAACTTTTCGTTAGTCAATAAAATAACATTCTATTAAAACGGCTACCCTCGTACGTTGGATGAAACGTTAGTATTGATGAGTTTGATCATCCTGAATTAGGTAGGCGTGGTACGCAGGCTGAGCGACAAACTGGAGTAGTATGATTTTTCATGTCGGCTGAAAGATTTATTCCGACAGGTCTTCACATGAAATCAGGCGCAAAACAACTATATGTAGTATGCTCTGCCCTTTGCGTCTGGTCACTAGAAAGACTGATACGAAATAATTGTGAAAGAAAACATAATAAAAACTAAATTACCTATAATACGGTTGTGTGGCCTGTGATTTGGACTACAAAGAATCATGTTTCCATATCTGCTCGAAGTTAAGAAATACACTGGTTATTGTGGTGCAATGCTACGTAGAGGAGAGAAACCAAGCGTCAACGTCACAGGCTAGCATTAATTGTGGAGTAGGTGCCAGCTTTTTGGAATATTATGGGTCTGATTTCCGAACTCTAAAAATAATATGATAGAGCTTTTACATCATATGTTATATAAAAAATAAACATATCAGTTGCTACAAACGATTTAAGAGTTTGCAAAATGAATTTTAGTAATTGAATACAAATGTTCGTTCTAAGAAATTTCTATCAAATGGACATTAAAATGTTGTGAATAATGAGCTCGTAGTGAAGAGATTGAACAAAAATTTACTAATCTTCGTTCTTTAACAAAAATATGTTAGAAACTTTTCGCCATCCATGTAAGACAAAGTAGTGCAGATGCCACTCAATCAACTAGAGTGAATTAGACTTCTTATCGGCTGAGGATAAAAGCAGGAAGGAATTGTGCTTTTGAGGTAATAACAAGCCTTAAGAAACGAGGAAACTCATTTTCCTCTTGCTGAGGGATAACTTTCTGTTATCAAACGGTGATATTCCTAAGCTATAGGAAAATGTCTGAGCATACTGTAATCACATTCATTGTTTCGTACCACTTCAACGTTGATATTTATTAAAACTAATATGAGAACATATTTCTATTTCATAAATACCAACTAGCAAAGATTAGATAAGACTAAAGTTATAATGTTGAGGTTATGTTTCGAAAATATTACCTTCATGAGTTATACGGACAAATAACATGGACAGGATGTGAAAACATTACAAAACAGGATGGCAATACAGGATGTGAGAACATTACTCTAAAAGTGGTCTGGGGTGACTACCCAGTACCTAATACAGCCTTAGAGTAAGAAACAGGCAGTCCGCTGCACGAATGTATTATTGCCTGGAAGAGAACGACCGCAACATCGAAAAACAAAAAGGCTTCTATTCGGAGGCCTATGAGCAGTGCACCATCAAGCAAAGGTTGATGTGTCCTCATCGAGCCGACACAAAGCTAATGCAATCAAGAGTGTTACAGATCTTGCAAAGTCGATAAATATCATTACTTGTGCAGCTTACATGCATCCACCCCATTATAAAAACATTCTACAAGTCTTTCTCAAAATCAATTACTGCTCAAAAATAAAATCATGTAAAAGTGACTGCTCTTTTTGAAGTACAACTGTTTTAAAACTCAAAAATGTCGGAACAGTTTTTAAATGCAATCTTAAAACAACGTTTTGTTGTGGTAACAAACTTGAAAAATCTACTGACAGCGGGCAGAAGTGCGAGTGTATTTTCAAAAGTTAGTTTAAAACTTTTTTACATACTCAAAATTCATAAAGTGTACGCAGCAGATTTGTATACATGAAAGTGTGAAAAAATTCCGAACATGCTGTCCGCCAGTGCATGATTGATGCACTGGATGTTCAGTAGTAGACAGACACTGTGATGTCTGCACGGAGATAAAAGCCGTGACGCCGGGGTGTTTTTTGGACTCGTCTACTCAATTAGCTTTCACTTACTCGTCCCCTCTATTTGCCTTGACTTATTTGTTGACTCCATTAGTCTTTACTTACTAGTCTGCAACATTTACCTTGATATACTAGCCCCTGCTGGGGAGACTACTACTACTAGCCTTTCAAAAGGGAGTCTGTTTTTACATGCGTCCATCTGCTCTCAAGCTTCGGTTGGGATTAAGGTTTTTGTTTAATTTTTTATATCGTCAGCTCTTTCCGTGTTTTATTTGTTAATAGGCTTCTGAACACATACAACGAGGTGAAACAAGTGTTTGTATAATTCCAAACTTTTATTTTAAATAATTTTTCGAAAATACATAACCTGGTTAAATATACGAAACATAATATTAACAACAATAAACATTACTGAGCTTCAAAAATGTACCATAATATCACAAGAAGTAAATCCGTTAGAACTATTATTAGGTCAATTCTTATAACGTAGCAATTAAAACCGTTAAAATATGTAATTGTAATGAACAGTTATAAGTCACACTTATGAATTTGTTGAAATTCTATGGGCTAGACCAGTGTTATGCAACCTGGGTGGACAGTGCCTTGTTGTGGACGAGATTAAGTGAGGGGTGGACAGCTGAGTGAACGAGATCCTCACCTGCACGTGTCTGTATAATATACAAAAGACGCTCTCGCTTTCTCTTTCTCCTATATATCTCAAAATACATACAACAAATACATATTTACCTATTTTAACATCGAGCTTGCCACCTCGCCTACTCGCCAGACCCCGATAGTATAACCACGTGATGGACTGTCTCGCCATTAGTTGTCTTGAATCACAAGGCTGAGTTCCCGCTTTCAGTTGGCTGAATTGGTAACACTGTAAACTGTTAACTCGAGTAATGACTGGTATATCAGTTACTACTGCAGTGTAACTGCATTTGTTCACTTCACGTTGGACAGTGAGCCTGAACCTCTTGTGACTCATGTGTGTAAGTAATACTTATTATTGAAACTAGTAGACTCACACATGAAAATTCATGTGTTTTTTATAGATTTTTCCGTTTGATTTACCAGTGAAAGCAGGCTTTGCGAGTTATTTTTCATATTAAATGACTTTGGTGAGGCATTGATGTGCCTTTGGTATCCACAATACAATGCTAACAATATATGTATACCCTACCGAATTTTCTGTCATGATAGTAATGATACATTCATAGGTTTGCCTATTCCAGGCGATGTATGAGGTATATGTGTTGGGTGTGTGTATCCTACGAGAAACGAGGTGTCAAGTGTGGAGCGGTTAACCGAGAGGCGAGCTCGAGGGAGGGGGAACAAAATCAAAGCGCCTGCACTTGAAAAGGTTTGAGGTGTTTAGTTTAGTAGCTAAAAGAAATGTCACGCAAAAGAAATTTATTGGTAACGACCTTGTGATTCTCAAGAATTACGTAGTCTTGAAACGCTCGAGCTGATTGAAGAGTGGGCTGGGTATATCACAGACGTTCAGAAATCGATTTCAGACCATTGGACAAATAGGGAGATTGGAAAATGGAAAATATACATGGGAGGAGCAGAGCCCATATAAATTTGGTAGGAAGGATAGATGGAATGACTTGGGGAACTATACATATTTCTGCAACGATGTAGGCTTTTGCAGCTAGAGCGACATCTGGGGCATAGTACGTATACGTTTAACATAACATTTTCTATGGGACAAATTGATCAAAAATTACTTTTTTCAAATCAATAGAGGGGATAATAAGGTTTTACAGTGAATTTTAAATCGTTTAAAGCATTGTAATGCTTTGAAATATCAATTTTAGCCAGACTTAACATGTTTTATTGTATGAGCTTAGAGGCCACTTCATAGAAATCTGAGTTGCTGCAGTTTTAGACTTTACAAAATAAATTATAGTTAAAACTTTTCCAATGCAAACAAAGAAACATGCAAACATTCACGTAAATAAACAAACAGACATAGAAGCAAAAACCTATCAAACTGCAGCGATTAGTCAGCCAACTGGGCCTTCTTCACAGAGGTCTGAAAGACTGCATTCTTCAGCTAGTCTTTCTCTGAGGGATTGACAGCAAATTGAGTGGGTGTAGTAGTCGTCAGAATACTGCCTTTCTCTGACTCGTACAGTTCCTTGACGTCTGCAAATGATGCCGTTGTTTCATTGTCAAGACTGATCTTCTGGCCCTTCTCACTGATCCAGTTGCGGATGCAGTTGTTTAGCAAATGTAGCTGCAGTTGTTTAGTTCCAGTTGTTTAGCAGATGTACTGTGTCAAAAAGGAGAAACCAGACACGTTCGTTGTCAAGAGGATGCTTGGCTGTGGCACTGCAATCACCTAGTGGTTAGAATAGAAGTGGCCTTGCAGTCTCGGTTGTTTTCGGCCATGCCACTCAGCAACCCACCAGAAAATGAAACAGTTTGGCGAATCTGTACTTCATCTACCAAGAGAAACACATTCTTCTGTTGCAGTGTCTGGACTTTGTCAAATGTTTCCCTCAGCATCTGGTCCTTGTCAGTAGTTGAAGTGATGTACTGTAGCTTGCGTTTACATGGCAGCACCAAAAAGTCTCTGAGCTGTTCATAATTACTTTGGGTATGATTGAAGATCAAAACAATAATCATTCATGGAAAACTGCTTCTGTGATAAAAGTTCCAACTGACGGGTCAAAAATACTAACTTCTTCTCCTTCTTGGTGTCGACATAGGCTGACGTGTGAGCTTAAGGGTGACAACATTTTGGATCGTTTTGTCAAACGGGATGTCATATATAGTTCGATGCCAAGCGCACAGTTTCGTCGGAGTGCGTATACGATCTCGAACCATTGTTGGGATGAAGTATCTTAAACAGTGATACTAATGCAGTTCTTGAACTCACTGAATGTCAATAGGTAACACAAAGTGGGCATGTTTTCGACAATCGCAAACAGGCTGCACTAACTGAAGTAGTTGGTCATGAACAAACACACAAGCCTTTCTTTCGATTTTGAAATAATCAAGTTTTAAACTGCTTCTGCAGGTTACGTTCAGGTTTGAAAGCATCAAATGAAGTAATCTTATCCTTCTGAAGAAAATACCTCAGTTGTTGGTCTTCAACTTTCGCCGGGAGAGGTGCAGGTTTTGGAGATGGCAGACATGAAGCAGGCACATTGAAGATACTGGGAGGGATTTCAGGTCACTTAGAACCACCATGCAATTTGATCAAAGGTGGGTCAGCACCCCATGCTATCTCATAAATGAAAAACTTGTCTGGATCAACAACAAAGTTTTCACGAGGTAGAATACCATCAAGCCACTTCTGTCTCTCAGACTGCTCTTTCGGCAAACAAAACACGCGGCACCTGTTCTCCTTATTGTAATTACCCCAACGGTTCACAACCCTACACTTGTTCGCTATTTTTAATGCATATAATTAGCAATAAACTTTGTAATAAACAGTAGCCACTTAGAAATGCAGCCATGTCCCTCGAAATAAACAGCAATGTCTGATTTAAACCGAGCGACAGACTACGACAAAGCTCGCTCTGTGACAGTTGATGAATCACTGAGCTCACTCAGCTCAGTGAACTGGCCTCCGCTAGCGTAGTCAGCTATATGGCCGTGCACGTCCTGTTTATAGTAGTTCTTGAGTGTGGGGTAAAATAATATAACACGTTTATTACACAATCAGATTGCTCATTTATAGACGACGTACAATTACGAAAGTTGGACTATATATAAGCAATAGTACAAAAAGGTTAATAATATATCTAAAACCCACAAATATTTATTAGAAAAAATATACAGGAACATGTATAATAAAATCGTGAACAAAAGATACAACACATTTTAAGATATACGTACATTAATAGTTCGTTGCATAGCCCTTATTAATAATTATGGCTTCGAAACGTTTATAGTAATTCACTACCAGCCTTTTACAAGTTTTGGGTGTAATCTTATTCCATTCTTCAACGCAAATTTCTTCGAGTTCAATGATGTTATTGGGACCTCTCGTCTGAATATTCAATTTCAATTCCCTTCACAAGTTTTCGATCAGATTCATGTCCGGGATTGACATGGCCATTCTAAAATGTTTATCTTTTTCATCCTCAACCATTCCTTGGTTTCATTTTGCAGTATGCTTTGGATCGTTGTTTTGTCGGAATTTCCATCCACGTTTCAATTTTAACAATCGAGATGAAGGTACGAGTTGCGCTTCCAATATTTCACGATATTTCCTGCCATCCATGGTTAGTTCAATGATGTGAAATTTACCTATCCCTAATGAGCTGAAACATCCTCACACCATGATTGAGCCACCTCTATACCCAACAGTGGGTATGGTGCACTTTGGTTTATACTCTTTGTTTTGTTGCCTCCAAACATGGTTTGTGTTGTTTCCCCCAAATAGTTTGATCTTGGTTTCATCTGACCACAGCACTGAGTTCCAAAACGCTGCTGGCTTGTTCAAATGGTCGTTGGCATACTTCAGCCTGGCCTTGACATGACGGTTCTGGAGAAGAGGTAACCTACGATGGGCGTGGGAACGAAGACCTTCACGGCGTAGTACCCTGCTGATCGTGTGTTTACTGGCTTCGATTCCAGATGCTTTGAAATCATCCTTCAATTCTTCACGAGTAGTTTGAGGCTTTTACACTACTGTTCGGGCCAATTTTCGAGCAGCACCGTCGTTAATCTTCCGTGGACGGCCAGTTCGAGGCTTGCTGAGAATCGTATTCCGGCATTTCCACTTACGTATTATGGTTCAACCGAGGCTATAGGAACACACAGCTGTGCACTTATCTTCCAACATCCCAAACCTTCATTATGGAGCTCAACAATGCGTTCACAAAGATCTTGGCTGATGTCCTTATTCATACCCATGCTTACGACCTTTCAGAACGAGAGCTGCTATACCAACGGCACGTTATTGGAGATGAATGCTGATGAAAGTTCGGTTGTCAAATAGTAGAATGCATTAAAATATTCTGGAATAATCCTACAATAATTTTTAAGTATAATATCGAGAACAAAGTTGGGTATTATAAACTTTTGTTCACGTATTTATCATGCATGTTCCTATATATTTTTTCTTTTAAATATTTGTGGGTTTTACATATATCATTAACCGTTTTATACTATTGTACATATATATATATATATATATATATATATATATATATATATATATATATATATATATATATATATATATATATATATATATATATATATATATGTATAGTCCAATTTTTGTATTTGTACGTGGTCTATAAATGTGCAATCTGTCGTTTTAATCAACGTGTTGTATTATTTTTCCCCCAATTGTGCATACATTAATACTTCGTTGCATAGCCCTTATAATCAGTTATGGCTTCGAGACGTTTATAGTAGTTAGCTACCAGTCTTTTACAAGTTTCGGGCGTAATCTTATTCTATTCTTCAAGGCAAATTTCTTTCATTTCACTGATGTGATTGGGACCTAAGAAAGGCTTGCTGAGAGTTGTATTCCGGCATTTCCACTTACGTATTATGGTTCTAACTGAGGCTATAGAAACACACAGTTATGCACTTATCTTCCTATGGCTCAAACCTTCATTATGGAGCTCAACAATGCGTTCACGAAGATCTTGGGTAATGTCCTTATTCTTACTCACGTTCACGACCTTTCAGAACGAGAGCTGCTGTACCAATGACACGTTATTAAAAATGAATGCTGACGAAAGTTCGAACATTGTGGAATATTCCTACAATAATTTTAACGTTTAATAGCGAGAAAAGAGTCGGGTATTGTAAACTTTTGTTCACATGTTTATTATACATGTTCCTACATATTTTTTCCTATTAAATATTTATGGGATTTAGATATATAATCAACCTTTTTTATACTATTGTTTATACATAGTCCAATTTCCGTAATTTTACGTGGTCTATCAATGTGTAATCTAGCGTTTTAATCAACGTGTTGTATTATTTTGCCCCCACTCTAGTGCACCCGCAAAAATCTGTTGTATTGTGTGTGAGCCCGGACCGTTAAAAGTTTGAGAACCACTGCACTAGACTATTGCTAAGATTTAATTTTGAAGGTGTACTAATACATTCTTCACGCTGTAAATAAGGCGACTTTTAAGAATCGTTAAAGGAACTTAAAATATTTCTAGTGGTTATTATACTACATAAGATAGTATGTATTACTTCTGTGCATGATTTAAACTTATTCGCTTTAGCTGATGTCTGCTGCCCGAACAAAAAAGCTTTGATCACCTAAACTGAACTGAAACGCGTTTAAATTTCAAATAATTTAAATAACATAAATCGCTATCGAATCTTATGAATATACATTTACAGTAGAATAGATCATACCCAAATGTTAAGGCCCTTTCGTTCATTCATTATACCGGGAAGAACAATTTTTGTTGAATTAGGTTGAGTTAGCTGTTTTTTCCAAATTTTCGAGGTAGAATCTAAAACTGATCTCAGTTTTTCTCAATTACGTTAAGATTGTGAACTATAGAATCCCTGTTCTCCTAAAAATTTGGGAAAATACTGTACTTAAGGGACATTTGCTTGCTTTATAAAAAGTTAAAGTGCTGACGTACAAAAAATATGAAAGAAACAAGCACGACTGCAATATTTATTTAACACGATTATGTTTTCACAAAAGAGATGGCTACTGTAATTCTGATTGTGTGCAAGTATCTAGTTAAAGTAAAAATTTACGTTCATGGCTTTTCCTAGTGTTCAAGTTGACTATCGCGTTTGATGCTCCAACAATAGTCAACCATCATATGTACATTCCAATTACCCTGATAACGTTCTTTCATAACCTTCAAATCATGGTCAAATCGTTGAACTTGCTTATTGTTAACAGCACTTAGGTTTCCCGGAAAGCTGGTCAAATGGCAATGGATAAAATGTAGTTTAATACCCACGTCGCAACCATGCGACTTGTAGCTTTTTAATAGTTTTTGCACAATTTCTGTCAGATTATTTCTACGCGTATTTAGGAAAGTCTTGACGATATCTTTGATAAGCAAGGATTCTTTTCAAGATCTCACATAGTCCCTTTCTACTGTTCATCTTCCAATGAGCTGCAATTTGAGGGCCATCAAAGACACCGACCTTGAGCTTTCCAATCGACAATCCAGGAAATAGCAAGATGATATACTTGAAACAGTCACCATCAGTTGGCAATGCTTTTACAGATTGTTTCACGAGACATAGTTTTACGTGCAGGGGCACGATTATTATTGATTTCCTGTCCATAAGTGGCTAATGTAGAATGTTGAGACCTCCAGGTTTAAAATCAGATGCTGGAAGCAATAGTCTCAACCCAATGTTTCTCTCAAGCTCTGCTATCCCACATACAAAAAAGCAGAGATATTTTCCTACCCACATTGCTGACCAAAAAGATAGTACACCACTTTTAAGTCAACACAGATGATCCAATTGTGTTTGTCATACTGCTAAAACTCGATGACTCTCTTTACATCTCCACGTTCTTTACGAAAACAGACAGAATGCCCAATAGAGAATGCACAAAATAAATTGCCCTTGTGTAGAAGAACACACTTCAAACTCCGCTTTGGGCTATCAATAAACATTCGCCATTCATTCGGAGTTTAGATTGAAAGTCATTGTTCCTTCGTTAAACCTGGAATATTATGACACAAGGCTGCTGTTACTTTGAAAGTACAGGAGAAATGTACTTTCTCTGATTTGAAAGTATGATACTTTTACTCCTTGTTCAAGTTTTTCTCATCCAGTGTTGATGCTACGATTTCTGCAACGGTTTACGATAGGCCCAAATCCTGTGGCAAATGATTCAGCTCGTTCAAATCAAATTCCCTACGAACTGAATCTTCGTATGTTCTAAAATCTGCATCATGTTTCCACTGTGTTCTTCACTATCACTCAGATCTTCATGAGCAGCTAGATGTTCCAATATTTGCATTGGAAATTCAGTTGAATTAGAAATTGATCTTATAGCTGACGGCAGATTAGGATATTCTATTTTACTTCTATTTTTCTTGTTCAATGCGGATATTTTCACTAAACAAAAAAAACAGTCTAAAATGATATTTTTACACTCACCAAACCATGGGGATACCAAGTGCCAATTTTTCAAGTGTTTCTATGGTCCACATCCATAGACTCTCTACACACTGCTCGCACACTTTATGAGGGACCCATGGCTTGTCTTGATCTCCGAGTTTTATTTTAAATATATAAAATATGCTTGTTTGATAGGTACACTGATGTTTGCACTCTGACTTGGAATGGGGAAATCACCACAAAAATAGCAAAATGAGTCAATTTTTTTTAGGTATTTACGACTAGAAGCGGCTGGAACAGATATGATGTGGAACCAGGGAAACATATAATTAAGCAAATAAAACACTAAAATGGAATAGCTACTAGCTTTGAAAGCTGCAAAAATCGAATAAAGTGAAATAGAAAAAGAAAATATGAGCAAAAGTATGCCCATAGTTCCCAGGTTAAGAGAAACGCCAGCATAAATCCTTTTAATTCTTACTATGCTTGCTTTCTGTTTGCAGATATTGATAGTACTGGCCTTTTGGCAGCTGCACACCCATTTCACCGCACTTTCTCAATTGAAGGGTGGACAGCACTAGTGGACTACTTGCATTTTTTCCCACGGGAAAAAATGCAAGTAGTCCACTAGTGCTGTCCACCCTTCATATAGTAAACTACTGGATCGTAATCGCCTCTGTCAGCGCTGTGTTAGCGACAGCACGGGAGTGGACTACTTGCATTTTTTCCCGTGGAAAATATATTATATTTGCCGCGGGAAAAAATGCAAGTAGTCCACTAGTGCTGTCCACCCTTCAATTGTGACTGCACAAACAAGTTGCCTCGTAGCTGTTGATGAGTTTAATCGTAATCAGCGGGCAAGTCTTACTCTACCTTATCACGGAATTTTCTTTATCTGGAGGGTAAACTGTGCAGAAAAAACTTAACGAGCTAGAATAAAACTGACTGCAATTTGAAATCAGAATGCTGCTTTAAGTGTTAATTGACATTAAATTCTAACTCAACAAAAATTTTTTTAAATTGTTCCCCAGTGTTATCAGTGACATGCACACGTACAGGGAAAAACCACTTGAATGTTAATAACTAGCCAGTTAATTATTCGATTTTATTGATATCTGTTTTGGTTTGATAGAGAAGAATTTACTCTGTCAAAACATCAAGAAAATGTGATCAACACAGCACTCCGGTTGTACCAACCCAAAATGTGAAAGGACATCCAAACAAGCTCATCTGGTTAACTAGGGGTATGAGGCAGGTATACATAAGTATTGGATTATTTTTAACAGTTCACTATCATGATAAATAATTTTATCTACATCAAAGAGATCGTTGTCAAAGTAATAGACAATCACAAAATAGTGTTACATACAGTTAATTTTGCATCACATTACCAATCAGTGAGTGATCCATTTTTCGAGTCTCAATATGCAGGGCGGGGGCAGAAATCCAAAATTACTCTCTGCTGATAAATTAAATTTCATTGCACAAGTTGTTCTTGTGCAGAACGAGAAGAAAGTTGTTTTTGGCAATATTAACATAGTAAGCTCGAAGCAGGTCATAACAAATTTTTCATAATTAAAATATCCTGAATCATTGAGTTCCTACTGAACTTTTTAGCGTTATTTGAGGTCAGTTTAAATTTTTGACCTAGCACATAGAGGATTTAACTAAGTTCTGTCGTGCCTTTACACGGTGAGGTATTGAAAAAACGTGCATTAGAACACTTAAGCTGTATTAAAAAATAAACTGTTAAAATATATGGTTGAATTTATGACAATCTAAAATTTAAAAAAGTGATTGAGAAGAAACAGTCGAAATCCTTTTAACTCAAAAAGAAACATAGACTTTTCTCAATCTTCTATCTGAAACGCGACTTCATACCCTACGATTTAGTTTCCTTAACTGTTGAGGGTATTGGGTGGTCTCACCTGATTCCTCCTCCTTCAATGCCGAAAACTCCCCATCCCCAGAGAGGGGGCGAGACCGTTAGGAAAGAGTATAGCCATACTCCCAGTATTACAACTCGAGCTGTGCAGGGCGTGAGGTCACACGAGCTCCAGGGTCTGGCAATGATGAGGTACCGTTCCACCGACAGCACTGTTAGTGACGTGATACTTGAAATACCTGCACACACCACAAGGGACTCCTTCACTTCGTTGTTTGTTTCTTCAGATATTATTTACTGAGTAAGACGAACAACGGCAAAGATAACTATGTTTGTGGAAGTATTGGACAAATTGGTAATCAAAACAAATGTAAAATATTTAATATCTATTATAATATAATAAATACTTAAAATATAAAATTAAATGTATCATATTTATTTTAATAAATTGAATAACCCTATTGAAGTTTTCTTTCTATATAGTATTATAGAAGGGAAGCTTGAGTTGAGGGCCTGAGTGACATAATTAGGCTAAAGCAATTACTTTCTCCAAAGTTCTCCTGGTTTCTTTAATGAACGTCAAAAATATCTTCACAAGCATCGATGTCAGCGGAAAGGACAATAGAAGATGGTAGTATTTTGACAAGTTTCACGTTGAAGCAGCTAGCCTAGGCTCAAGAGCATTATTGTACAAGTCATATAATATGTATATTATGTAAATCAAGAGTCAAATCACTATTCTGATAGGTGTGTCTTGTAATTAATAGGTGCTACGAGTCATATAGTTATTGTGACCAGGAGTCGTAATGATTGCGCACCGTGAGCTATGTTATTCTCCACCATTGCTCATATGCAGAAATTTTAAGTATACCCCAAGTCAAATAGTTGTATCACATAGTGCGCTCTATGAGTCATGTCTCTCTGTGTACTCTGTGTCATGTAATAATTAAGTAGCACGAGTCATGTATTTACTGTGTACCAAGAGTCAGTCATGTATGATTGGGTATTGCGAATCATGTAATCAGTTTTAATTGAGAGACATATGATTTTTACGCATGTCATATCTACGAGTAACAAAGGCACTACAACTATTGTTTACCCCGAATTATGCACCTATTGTACGGTAATAGTCATATAATTATTCTGCTAGGTCAGCCAGGTAATTGTTGAGTAAAAATTAATGTCTGAGAGTATGAAAATTACCCCTCCTTCTCCTATCCTGCTCCACTCCTGGTATCCGTGTGCGATCGAGGGGCTGAAAATGCGTATGTGTGATTGAGGGGTTTGTGCGTGATTGATGCCTTAACTTTACATGGCATAGAACTTGGGTAAGAACCCATGAATGAGGTAATTTACTCATTCTTGTTGCTAAA
>VCRD01000374.1:154275-184488 GCA_006783055.1 Trinorchestia longiramus
AGGATCACGTAAATGATGAGAGAGTAAAGAACCCATCAACAATCAATCAATCATCATGCAATTCACAGTAGGCAGATAAACTTTTACCTTTTATATGCATTAAATCAATTACTAATAAATAAATGAGACATGTCATTATATATTCACCCGAAATTTAACACGTACCGCCACATATACTATGCTCTTCATCTAGACTACTTCCATTACGAAGCACGGGAAGTGTCACAAAGACACTGCCTGATCTACTAAGAGACCAAAAAAAGCTGCTAAGATAAAGTAACAGCGAACAAGACAGCCACTAATACTTCCATTACGTCAGAGCTGCGGTAGCAGCTCTGACGCTGCAACTAAGGCAAGAACATTGAACCATGAGCAGAGCATCGCACCTACTACTAGTAAGATGCTAGTTCCAGATGTGAATAAAAACCCTTCAACTGCTACTAGCACACTCAAACTACAGTTAAAAACCTATAACTGCCGGTAAAACACAGCAACTGCAACGCCCTCTTACAGTACAATCTGAGGATCTGAATTGCGCGTAGAACACTTCAACCGCAGGTAAAAAGGGCATTACATTTCGAACACAGTATAGTAACTTCAAATTTTAAGTCTTCTAGTGGCACCAATAAAAATAACTACTCCATTACTAAATGTTTTCTTTTTAGATGATTATCTTGGACTATAAAATGATCCTTGTTTTGTTGATCAAAGTGGTACTTAATTAACACGCCTCGTACAGTGAAACTGCGATAGATACCTACGACTACGAGTCATACTGTGCAATCTAATAAAATGTACGACTACGTTGAAGACACTGCGAGTGTAAAACACTACGTGTATTCCTGATTGGAGAGTAAAAAACAGAGGTATGCTAAAAATAATTTCGAGCTATGGTATCAGAAGTGTCTTCTCGCTTTATGATCAGTCTCGTGTCTCGTTTGTGTTATACAGAAGTAGTATATGAGTATATACTGAAAATATGATGATGTCCTAAGGATAAAAATATTTTTAGTGACATGACTTCACTATAATTATCGATGCAAACGTTCGAATGGGAAGTTATATGTTATCGCAAATTCTATTGTGCAAAAACACTGATTAGACTATCCTCAGTTTAAAGAATTTATCATTTTAATAAGAATGCAAATGTCAGCTATACAGTTGTTAAACTAACTTCATAACAATTATTCTCATTCTCTCCTTAAAGTTATCCTACTTTAAATGGTACCAAAGTATATTTTTCCCTGATTGTCTAAAATATTCACAGTGCATTATCTCAGAGAGTTTCATTGATTTTTTGTCAGCGTCATTGAATCTCTCAATTTTGGGCTTCAAGTTTTAAAGCATTTAAGAATGAAATAAATGAAACAAATAATATAAAATCAAGATCGGTAGGAAACTCAATGAAGTAGCATCTCTCGACATTTCGCTTTCTACATGTAAATCCCAACTCAAGCGATCTGTTTTCACCCATTGGTGTGCTCTGAGAAGCTCTCATTGTTCATTGGTATTTTTAGACACGAATAAGGATACTGACAACCAGATTCATGCCTCCCTTAATCTAAACTTTGAAAAGAATTTGACCTATACAAAGTTGAAAACCTAAGGTATCCAGGAAATCGTTTCTGAATATCATTTCAAGGAACTTGTTCGAAACAAAAGACTGGAAGGCTAGGAATTTCATGAGTAAATTGTTCTTGGGAAAACACGGCAGCATCAAGGATTATTGAATATTCAAGATGATTTTCAAATCAATTAATTTTTCCATTATATTTTGTATGCCTTTTATTTCGAGGTTCCATTGTTGAGATGGAACATATTATGTAGTCCATTTTGACATCTGGAAAAAAATACTGCAAACGCGTTGTGCTTCTGAATCTGACTTGACATTACATTTTTACTATGACGTCAAAAATAGCTTCAAAACCATCCAAGAAACCCACAGTCGGTGCATCTTTCAATCAACGATCGAACAAGAATTAAATTGAACTATAACACGCATGCAACTTTTTTGCCTCGGAAGTAAAGCGTATATTTAGAACACTTCACAACTCCATGAAACCAATGAACTCGAAGAACTAGTAACAAACTCGCTCTGTTTTCACTCCCAAAGGAGCGGAGAACTTGATAAAACCTATTGACTCTTCGGTTTGATCACTCAAATTTTCACTCTGAGAGCTATTATGAATTATTAGTTCGGATTTGTGGTTTTTCATTATCAAATAATGATTCAATCACTAATAACACTGGTCAACACCCTTTATGATACCTTATGTTGCACGGTTGTTTCAAACTAATTTTGACGAGCTGATTTCAAACGTAAAATCTATATTCGTTGTATACAACAAGTTCTCATTTTACGGCCCATTTGTATTTTATGCTGTGTTTAATATATTTACTCAATAACAATAAATAAAGGCGCTGTACATTTGATTATTGGAGGGTTTTTATTCCAATTTGATCTACCAAGAGTAGCCTGTAGTTATATGTTCGAAACAAGTTTCTTTTAATCGATATAGCCATTTCAAGTTTACATGCACAAGGAGTTTGCCTGCAACTTTGTGTAGCAGGACAATGTCATTAAATGACATTCTCAAATTTTGAGAAGAGACCGTCTTGTAGAACGTAACTGGGGAACTTTTACATGTTTTAGAATAACCAATTCCGATAACGATACCTAACGATCAATATCCACAAACACACGCTCATTTCTGCAGAGAACCCGATATAGAAAGAACCAATTGAGAAATTAAGCACGAAGTAAAAGATATGAACGAACAACAAAATATCGTGCCAAATACTTTTCATACAATAAGGATACAAAGTGTATGAACGACAACTTAAACAATAGTCATAGATTACATGATTTTAAGATTTATACCAACTATTGAATCTTGTCGATGGTTAGTAACATTAGTTGACATATGTATACAAACAGTTTAGTAAGCCTGTCCTATACAGTGCTTTATAATTACATTCAAATATCATAGCGCTGCATTGTGACACTATAACATGACTACTAGCAATAATATTACTTGATTCCCATATGAATACTCTGGTCTAGGATAATATACAACACTTCGAAAAACGTTTCTTGAACACTAGACGACAACGTTTGCTTATGCTTGTCTTTATTTTTTCTGTGAGCAGCCGCAGCTAGGTAACCTTTCTTTAGCTTGAGCTGTGTTTTTAATTGTATTTATTACATAAAATGCTAGCCTGCTCATCGCTCATGAGCTTAATCTGCTGATGCAGTGTTGTAAACCTGTGCTTACTTTCCATTTTCGGTTCGAAGGTGCTTTATTTTATGCAAATTGCAATGCCTTCTCTCCGTGACGATTTAGACCGTTGAATAGTAGATCGAACTTATTGCTTTTACTAGATTTGGGTACATAACGCACGTAACAGCTTCAATTCAACGTTAATTTTCCATTTCGCTTTTTTTGTAAACTGCCTTGTTATACTCGTCAGCACTTTTTTCTAAAGAGCGCCTCAATTCTGTTCTTACGTGATCGGAACATGTATTTAGCACCTTAAAATATGCGTAGTTTACAGTGATGATTCTTTCTCCCACAGAACTGCACAGCAGTGCTTTGCGAGGTTCCGAGCTAAAGATTGTAACCTTAATGATTAAAAGCGATCAGGCACACCATCCTCTACAGATGATGACCAAATCAAGTCATTAATTGAGACTAAGCGGCATTACACAACTGCAGTTCATGAGCACCTGGTAAAGCCTGGGTTTGCAAATCGCTAAGATGTTTGAGTGCCACATGACTTGGGTTAGAAGAACTTTTTCGATCGCATTTCCATCTGTGATTTGTTTCATAGACGGAATAAAAGCCCTCGTTTTTAAAGCAAATTGTAACGGGAGATGGGAAATGAATTTTTTACAGAAATGTTCAGAGAAAACGATCCAGGAGTAAGCGACACGGGGTTCCTTTAACCACCCTAAAAACAGGTTTTCACCCTAAGAAAGTTTTACTTTATGTCTGGTGGGATTAGAAAGGAATTCTCTATTGTGAGCTTTTCCCAAGTAACCTGACTATTAGTTCTGAGAAATACTGCTCTCAGCTGGACGATTTAAATGCAGCAATTCAAGAAACACGTCCAGATTTGGCCATTAGGAAAGGTGTTGTTTTCCATCTGGATAATGAAAGACCACACGTTTCTTTGAAAACCAGATAAAAATTACTGCAGATTGACTGGGATGTGGTACCCCACCTTCCATACACACCAGATATTGTTTTTTCAAACTTTCACTTATTGAAAATCCGGTCTTAATAGTAACAATAGCAGAATAGTCTAAATGGTAAAAATTTTAATTTTTTGGATAACTTAAAAAGATACCTTAATGAATTATTAGCCCTGAACCACTTACAATTTCTGCAACACAATGGTCCATATTTGGTTTATTAAAAATGTAATGGCTTGTGTTCATTGACTTTTTTCTTCCCTTTTAAAAATCGATGCAACCTTTCCGCACAATCCATATTATGAGCCATTCCTCCTTGTTTTCGAACATTTTACAAACATGAAGACACTTGTAAAAATATATTTTATCCGTTGGACAAGTCTCTACACAAAGCAGCTTACGCGTTACGAGCGGCTACGAGGGTGTTCGTAGGATACCCTCCTAATCCTACTACTCTCTTCTGCCTGATCTACCCTTCGTTTAAAGGTTAAGCTTCCTCACTTGGCTTCCCTTTTCAATGAACCTCTTTTCGGCCAATAACATAAAATCGGTTCTTGATATATTTCTTCACTACAAACAAACGCTTATAACATGTTCCGCCTACTGTACGAGTATTTTCTTCTTTCCTTTTTAAATGAAATAAACCCACAGGTTTTTTCAGGCTATTTGAGATTTACTTTGAATGAACTTAGTCTTCTGCCAGACCAAAACCCAATGTTTACTTTTCTGAACCATTTTATGTCCCATTCAAAGAAGTACGTCATGACTGTGGAGGTGATTGCACTGGCCAACACGATATTTCTGGGAAAATGTTTTAAACCAAATCCTATCTAAATTTGGGCTGCTGATTACGATTATGAACTCAGTTTTTGTCTATCACATCAGGATTTCGAGACATATAATTTTTCAATTTTTGATGAAAATTACTCATTAGCCTGTACATCCAAGGTTTCATGATAAAAACAGGTGATTTTTAGGGCTACATTTTGTATATTCTTAACTCAAGAATAACAAAGATTACAAAGTCCATATACAGCAAATCAAATATAGTGACAGAATTAAAATGGAAAATTTAACAATATATATATATATATATATATATATATATATATATATATATATATATATATATATATATATATATATATATATATATATAGTGCACAGATCAATGGCAAATGGAAGTTTTCTGAACTTTCTTTTCTTGGCTGATCTCTGATGCACAGCTTCTGGGTTGTCTCTCATTAAGCTCCAGCAATAATCCGCCATCATATGTGAGCCCCACCGGCCTTAATATCGTTCTTTCATTGTTTTAATGTCTTGATAAAAACGCTCCCCTTGTTCCTCGCTCACATCCCCAAGGTTTTCCGGAAAATTGTTCAAATGGCTATGTAAATAGGGAATCTTGATACTCATTCTACATCCAAGATCTCGCAGGCTCATTAGTAGCTCTTCCACAATCTCTTCATCGTTGTCTGCTTTCTTATTCCCTAGAAAATTCTGCACCACATTACAAAATGCATTCCATGCTCTTTCTTCTGTCTCATTCATTGA
Organism: Trinorchestia longiramus; assembly: GCA_006783055.1. Taxonomy (NCBI): domain Eukaryota; kingdom Metazoa; phylum Arthropoda; class Malacostraca; order Amphipoda; family Talitridae; genus Trinorchestia; species Trinorchestia longiramus. The sequence goes on from VCRD01000374.1 coordinate 160,025, forward strand.
TGTGATAAAATTCGGATCTCTCATAAGTGTTCTTATTTGAAGTCTTTCAAATATTCCAACCTTTTTCTTCTCCTCACTAAGACCAGGAAAAGTTGAACACATATAGCTGAACCATTCTCCACTGGAATCAAGAGCTTTGATAAACTGCTCCATCAATCCACGTTTTATGTGCAAGGGAGGAAAGCCAATGTTCTTCCTATCCCCTAGACTCTAGAGGATCATTGATGGCATTCTTATTACCAGAGGCCAAACTCTGTTGCTGAGGCCATTCATTTTTCACCCAATGCTCTGCTGTAGCTCTACTGCCCCAGTAACGTAGAAAACAGGGGTATTTTGTGCTTGCTGACCCAAAAGAAAGTTAAGCATTTTCAAATCGACACAAATTGACCACCCATAAATATGATATTACAACCTTTCTAAAATAATCTTGATGTTGTCATATTCTTCTTTAAGTTTTACAGAATGACCTATTGGTAAAGAGTCATACTTATTTTCACTCTGCAACAGAATACGTTTCAAAGTTCTTTTGGAACTATCAATAAAAAGCCTCCAATCCCTTGGAACATATACTGGGAGTCTTAAAAAGAAAGTAGCCCTTCTACATCAGTACAATAGACAAGCTGTCCATGGGAATGGAAGTAGTCACGCAGTTCTGCTTCGCTGTTACGATGAAATGAGACATTTGTGTCGGGTTTCAACATTCGATGCTCTTGTAGTCCAACAGTTCAGCAGAATCTTTCGGTAGATAAAGATTTCTAACCAAATCATTCAAAGCAGACTGAGTAAATAGAATTTCTTTGTCCCAATCTTCATCACATGGCTGAAAAATATCTGTAGTGTCTTTTTCATCACTAGAAAAAGGTGAGCAGAGATTTGTGTCATTAATTTTTGAAAGCTCAGTAAATATCAGTGATAGAGATGTGATAGAGAAAATATAAGATCAGATTTTAATTCAGCGACCCCAAATTGGTCTAAAACTGTTCTTAACTTCCATGTCAGAGAAATAGTTTTCTATACAAGTGTTATACTAGTAATCCGATGCCAACGTTCACACTGTTCTTGCATGAACTGTTGACCCTATTGATACCCTAATCTTCATCGTTACAGTGTTATAACTTCCCCATACAAGTATTATACATTTTCCTTATTACAATTATTAGGGAATAATATTCTACCTATTCAAATTCGTGAAATATATGTATATCAGCAATATAGCGATTGCGTCTGAAAAGCCTCTGTTTACTAAAGGATAGAATTGTATGACAAGCATATCTAACGTGTGTTGTTAATTGTGCCCATTATTTTCATCACCTCTGTAATCCCTACCAATCCCTAACGCTCTCGTTTTGGAGAAGCTAAAATTTATTTTCATTCAATTACTTATTTCCTTTTTTCGTGGGGTGAAATTGTTGATGGATCGTCGACGCCCAGCATTGCTCTTTGCACTTCTAGACTCTAACAGAAATCATTCAATAGATGATAGTTTTTTGTAGATCTAGGTTTTTCTTTTTAGACAGTAGTCGAGTTTGTCAAAATGCTTAATCTCAAACTTTGAAATTTCCCTAATGAGTGTCAATTATTGTTTTAAAATAAAAAATACAAGCTTCACATGTACTCCTTCCATCAAATAGGTAAAGTGTGGCATAATAAAACTCGAGAAAATAAGTCAGAGGAGATTGAAGAATTTTTTAATAGTTGGTCAAAATTTACAAGTCATAACGCTTAAAGTATATTTTAGAACCATGATGAATGGTTCCTATATCCTATAGGTGCTGGAATGGTTCCCTATATTTATAGCACCTATATTTTACGATTCATAGTGTAAGCACGAGAAGCAAAAGAAAAAGAAATCTATAAGCATGCTTGTTTATTATAATTAATTCTCTGAAAATAAATATTGGAATATATGTATGTTTCGAAAACTGATGCCTGCAAGATTTAAAAAACTCGTACGATGAAAACAAGATTTATTGAGAACATTGGAAAAGTCAATTTTACAATTCTTCTCGGGGGATACCAGGATAAAGCTATAAAGGTTAAGAATAGAATGAATGAGTGGATTGTACGCATTATGAGTGATTAGTATCTTTTCTCGTTTTCCTTTGACCTGTGGAAAACGCAATCTCTTCACTGCTTGATCACACCAGTAGCCTTTTAGAATAGACAGTTGTGAATCTGTGTTGTCTGAATATTTATCCACTATATTCAAGGCTACGTATCGATGTGGCTTGAAAATGAAGACATAGTTGAATAAAAAGATGAACATTTATTTTTGCCTTTTTAGTTTTCATTGGAATTAGAAACCTGTAGTAGACACATGAATAAAACAGTAATTTGTTTGTTCTTACACTTGTGCAACGAGAGAAGATTTGAATCTGGGACGTAAACTTATATGTAAATGGATTACAGCTTAGTGTCAAGGATTGAAACTGTGGGGTGATAGGGAAAAGCCAAAAATAGGAGGAAAAGCTCCTGTTCAAAGAAATTGACAATAAATACAACTTCCTGGAAGTAGGAAATCCTATTACTTCTCAACTGTTCGTTGCCAAACAAACAATCGAAGGGAAAAGTTTAAATTTACACGACTGTAGTGTTTTACAGTATAGAAAGACTTTTGTAGTTTATTATGAAGCCATCGACAACAATGACGACCACAATCTTGAGTATTCGATATAATGCGAGGCTCAAGCTCACGTCAGAAAGTCCTCTCAGTCTATTGGAATAAAAGAAAAAATGTACAGAGACCTGATTCATTTACAAATTCTGTTCCCGCTGTACATCCCGAGTTTGTGAGAAACTGACTCTTGAATGAGTCTAAAAATATCGTTGAACTGTTCATTTAACTTGAACTTAGGGCTGTCTATTTTCAACTGAAAAATTGAATGCCCTAGACAGGAAAGGTGAAAGTGCACTTTCTGAAATCCTTACGATATTATATGTTCATAATCGTAATATTTCATTGAATTTATTTATTGTAGACCAGTACAAATATCTATTTATGTGTCTATACAGTATATATCGGATGGGCTGTAAAAAACTGAACACACCTCTAATTAAAAATCTTGATTGTTCTGCAACTCTTATCCTGCCTTGCCGCATAACATCTGAAAGCCTGCTAACTTGACCTTAAAGATGAAATTTTGTCATTGGTGTGTACCCGAGTGGTCTGCAGCCCGTGTTCTGTATCGGGTCTCTGCTTGTGCAGAAAGACTGCGGGTTCGAAACCCAGCAATGAATACGAGCTGTTTCTCGTTTCACGCCGTGAACTCGCACTTATCGGTAAGCCCTCAATCGTCGCACTTATCGGTAAGCCCAGAATCGTCGCATGGAGTTCACCATCACCCTTACTCTAAGAATGTTAACCTTAAGAATTTGAAAAACCAATGTACTAAATGTCTATGTACTGTGTACTTGATTGGAAATAAAGATTGTTTACTGTAAAATGGTTTCCCAGCTAGATAAACGAGTGGAGGTGTCTGCACCTCTTCGTGCGGGAATCAAGGTGAGTGAGGTTGCAAATCTGGTTGGGGTGTCCCGTACAACCGTCTTCGTGATCAGACGTGCTAGCAATGATCGAAAAAGCGTTGTGGATCGAGGCAGCTTGCGAGATGCCATTTAAACCAGTCCCTTGGCGTCCATGCACCAACCCGCCAGGAGGCTCGGGGCTGATACAAACACAGTTCGACAAGTGTGGCATAATGTATAAATTAGTAATTGGCACCTCAACGGCGACGCCTGAGCTTGAGGGAGAGACGATGCAGGGGCAGCGTCAGTCGCGGGTTGAGCTCTGTCGTATACGTGTTGTTACTGTGGTTGTGGGCCCGAGAAGCGGCGCAGGTGCAGGTTGCACGTTGGTTGTTCGTTAAAAGTAGTCGTTGTCGTGGAGATCTGTGCTTGTAAAGTATTAGGCTAAGCAGATTCAGTTACTAACACTAGTATAGGGATAATCGTCACGCAAGTAGAGGTTGTGAGTCACGGTCGAAGGTTGTCGAATTCGCATCATTGTACACGGTTGGAGGACGTACATCAGTCGCGAGACACGCCACCAACGGGAGAGCAAGCCGAATAGAGGTAAGCGAATTACGGTTGGAATATATCATAGAGTTGCAACTATTAGTCTTAACAACAACAAGCAGTCGCAAAACTGGGAGGTGAGTTCCTTGTCATTGTTGAGAGGTTGCTGCTCACGCCAACCATCTGCACCAAGCGTTTTGAACGTTTCCAGACGCTCATGAATGGTCTCAAGTCTGCTCCACCTTTCTGATGATCATCTCAAATGAGGAGACTTGGACAGTCGACCCGATGAAAAACATTGAGGCCTGCACATTGAAGCATAGGCCTGTCTCGTTTCCCACCAAAACATCACTGCCCTTAAAGCATTCGTTGACCGGGAGTGGATGACCATGAACACGGACTACGTTGTTAAGACCTGCAAAACCTTCAGGCACCGTTTCGAGGCCATCATCGTTGCAGATGGCGGTTATATTGAATAAAATTTAACATTAGACTGGTATTTTTATTGTCTGAAAATTTTACTCTCTTTGGCCGAGGAGTTTATGAGGTACCTAGAGCAGAATTTAGATTTAGGGTTCGTTCAGTTTTTTTCGTCCAACCCGGTACGTTGGTATTTTGTACATGTACTAGGTAACCATAATGAAATGAAAAGAAAACTAAATTTATAGGTATGCATTTTTGATAGTAAGTGTTTTTAAATGATTGGATTTAGTCTACATCGCTGCAGCAAATGAAAAGGTAAATTTATAAGACCCGTTGTTCATATGTACCTATATGGACATATGTACATATATGTACAGTTCTATGTCTATAGACTTCTTATCAGGTTGGTGCTTAAAGCAATTTCCAATTCAAATATTTTAGGTAACAATGAATAAGCCATAGACTATGGAAACATTTATTCATTAACATACATACTCTCCAATGCTTTCAATGACTTCATTCCACCTTCCAACAACCTTACAAATGCCTCGCTTGTGAAATTCTGTAGGTCTAGAATTAAAATATGAATTCACTTTTTTCAATCTCTTCATTTGTTATTAACCTAACTCACTCAAGATGGGTCTGTATTTGAGGATCAATTCATTGTAGGGTTATTACAAGTTATTTAGGGAACTTGGAGCGCTGCTCCTGAATGTCAGCGGCAGTAAATCTCCGAGTGAAGTTCTTCGTTTCTAGCAGCTGGTGGTGAGAGGTGCGTCAGCCTTCCTACTATTGTTAGCCCTGAGCTACTTCAGTTTCCTGCACCTCTTCAGTTTTCTGAGTCACCTTGGTTTCCTGGACCATCTCGGTTTCCTGGAACACCTTGGTGCGCTGGATGTTACCATCGCGAGCCTGACCCCTACCCCCCTTGTCCCACCCAATGTACAGCTCACCAGCGTATGAAAGATTTAGTATTCAGCGCACTAGGATTGTTCAGTGTATGAGGATTATTCAGGGTATAAGGATTGTTCAATGCACAATGATTGCTCAGTGCATAAAGATTGTTCTGTGTATTATGATTATTCATTGTATTAGGAATGTTCAGTGTATTAAGGGTATTCCGTGTATCAAGTGTTTTTGCCTTCTAAATTTCTGTATTTAATGTTAGTGTTCTGTTTATTAAATTAAGTAACGTTTGGCTGTGTCTCTTATCCCTCTCCTGACGCTGTGTGTCGGATGATCGTGCCTCCTGATACCCTGACACTGTAGTCCTCGGAACAAATGGAAATCAGATGTAACAAAGTAAAATGAATATGGAGGATAGGTCAGTATTTCCCAGCCGAGTTCTTCCAAGGGAGATTTGGTCAGTCTAGTTGTGTGAGAACCAGCATTATCATGATGGAAGATGGCACCCTTTCTGTTAACACGTTTCCTGCGATTGCCTAGCCGGTGCAAATCTTTACTTTGCACACATAATCCCTAGAAAGTTTTGAAAAAATTTACAGAACCTAACCTGAGTGACCCACCGGTGGGTTATTTTGCAGGAAATGTGTTAATCAACGATGCTTGGTTTTGTTTGAAAACTGTTTTCAAACGTCAAAGTTGCTCACAGTAAACATCATTATTTATTGTTTAGTTGTTGTCTAACAGTTCAAAAAGGATTATTTCACTACCATCCCACAATACGCTCAACATGATCTTCTTTGGATGAAGTCCTGCTCTCGGTTGTTGAACTGACCGTCTTTATCGACTGATCCAAAAACGACTGCGCGTAACATTATGTTAAAAAATTCACTTTTCCTCACATGTAACAATCCTGTCCAAAAATTATTTTCGAATGTGTCACAAAACCACTGATTGACAACAAGCAGCCTGTTGTTGTCGATTTTCTGGAGACAACTCATAAGGAACCCATTTTCCGGCCGCTGAAAATTTTCCAGTGTGTTTTAGCAAGTGTACCACAGTTGTATGGGCGACGTCTAACTGTCTTGCAATTTCCCTAGTGTTAATAGTAGGATTCTCGGAAACAAGAACATTAAATTGATCTGAATTAAGTGTTCTTGGACGACATTTCTTTGTCTAACCTTTTAAACTGAAATCACCATTTCGAAAATAAGAAAGCCATCTCCTGCAACTCCTTTTATTCACTACATCATCCCCATAAGAGCTCTGAATAGATTTTACTGCTGCACTTGCATTAACACCTTTATGAAACTCCAAAACATTTCTTGTGTGATACTTGATGGGACAAATATGAGTGTCAATATTTCTGAAGAATATGAACGTAACGGAGATAATCTGAAAGAAATTCGTTTAGTTTAGTTACTGAAATATATTGATTCTTCAAAATGCTAATAATTGACAAATCAAATTTTGAACATTGGTTCAAAAAATCGGGCATTACTTTTGCACCAGTCTGATACATACATATCAGTGCACACATATCTGTATGTACATTACGTTGCCACAAGTTTAAGGTACGATACGTATAAAACATCAAAATATATAAAATTTGAACAACTTGTGCATCTTTGTAAAACGAATTTGAATTAAAAATTGTATTTCAGACGAAAGTTAAAATAACATTTTATCAAAAAAAATTTTTGAAGTAACACGTTAAAAAATGTCCGACAGACTTGAAAATCAGCTAGTACTTGGTGGTATGGCTTTTTTTCGCAACTACTGCTTTAGAGAGCTATATATAAGTTTTGAAAGCATCAAGGACTTTGGACGACTCTTCGTGGAGCACTTTTTTCAACCCGATAAATTTCTTGAATTTCCTTTCTGAACTTTTAGTTAGAATTGTTACTAGAGGTTTTCAACGGGGTGAAGATCTGATGACCGACTTGGCCACTACAATACCTTTATTTTATTTTGCTATTATCACGATTATGTCTTCTTGCCACATACTTGGGATCGTTGTCCTGCTGAAACAACCATCATCTTGAAAAGTTTAGATCAACTACATATGTGTACCAAGAGATTACCAGCAAGTTGCTTGTGAAGGCTAGTACCATTTATTGTGCCTTCAATAATATGAAATTTGTTAGTACCTGCAGTGAAAACCTCCAATCCCATCTTCATACCACTATACCGACTCAGCCAAACTTAACAGTTTGGATGGTATTCTTAGGATAATGAGTGGAGTCTTTTCCCTCCAAGCATGACACGCTATTCCGGCGTACTAACTCAATCAACTTTTTATTAGATCATAGTACAGTGTCTCAAAGTTTTCTAGGTTTTTCTAAATGATCATTGGCAATTTTCAGATGATTTTCAACCTAAGTATGCTTTAACAAAGGTGTCTTTCTTGGTGTCAGAGAATTTATGCTTTTATCTCAGAGTTTCTATTTGTGTTTTCGAATTACTTGAGGGTTCTTCTTCATTTAATGAACAGTGATTAAAATGTATTGTATTTGTATTGATGTATTTAAATATGTATTTTATTGGCGTGTTAAATGGTTTTTGATACGTTACGTTGACATTTTTATTTGTAAAATCTTCATGTTTTTTTGTGGTCAACGTTTTCAAATCAGAGTTTGTCGTACAAAAATACACACGTTGTTCAAATTTTACTTGTTTTGGATCTGTATGAGTGTAGTAACTGCAATATTGAATATTATAGCAATAATATTTAGTAACTGCAATAGTAATTATTATTTGAAAACTGTAATATCCAATGGTGATCAAATTATTATGACTTTTCTAAAATTTCGTAATTTCTGTTTAAAAAGGTCATATAAAGTTATTTTAACATGTACTCGATTTATTTTTATACATGTGGCACGAATAACCTTTCTTACATTGATTAATATTTAGTTTAACGTCTCTTACTTTCGTTAAGTGATTTAACACGTTCTGTCATTCCAATGAACTTACACATTTCTTCAACATTTTCTTTTTTCAGAAGAAAATCTTGTAGATTGACTGCGGTATTAAAATAATCTGTGATGCTCGTGACATCAGTTAAACAGTCCGACAACTTATTACTTGAAATAATTTGATATAGCATAAACCATGAACAGTAGGCACAGTGTGCTCAACTGTTACAGTAAGCAGAATTGGTTCTCTTGTATTAATAAAGAAAATAACTTTTAAATATACCACTCTTATCTGTTCCTATTGCTCAGAATTCTAATCAGTAAAAGTATTAGCCCTAACTTGACGCGTCTGTATTGCCTGTATCATGGTTGGCGTAAGATTGTTTCTTTCTTGGGCGATAGGCTCGTCCAGTAACTTACTCTACTGCCCAGTAACCTCTTATTTATTGACATTCGAGAAAGACTAATGCTATCTGTTAACAGTTTGCTCTCAATCTTCATAAAGGATTGTATTCTCAAGAAAATATAATGTCAAAGAAAAAAGTTAAAAAATGTTCAAAAAACTTTCAAGAAATGTTATAGTTCACTGGAAAATCACAGCGTTTAAAGCATTTAAAGCAGCTGAAGGAGATCAAAACAAATATCAATCAATGTAAGAAAATATATTTTTGGCAGATATATGAAAATTAATCGATTACTTGCCAGTAAAATAACTTTATGTCACCTTTTTGCATAAAAAGGACGAATTTTCAACAATCCATAATAATTTTATTTCCACTGTAATATATTAATACCTTAGTATCGTAAAACCGTTGATATGAAGCAGTGAAAACGGCTTGTGAGAGATTTAATATTAAATAAATACTCAGCATTAACCAAATAAGTTACAACAATATTTCACGACTAAACATTCCTACCTACAAGATAAAGATCTTAATTATTTTCAAAGACTGTTATAACAGCAATCAAAGCAACGCAATTTTTTTCCGAAAACAATGAACGTGTCTGAACGGGCTCAACTCGCTTCAATTGAGGTAGCTGAAATAATATCAATGAAATCCAAATCCCGCACTCTTGCTGAGTCAGTTATCCTTACCACTCGTAAAAAGATGGTGAAATCCATGTTAGGTGAAACAGCTGAAAAAGAAACTAGTAAAATTCCGCTTTCAAATGATACAACACCCAGGAGAATTGTAGATTTAACTGAAAACATTCAAACAAATCTTCAGAAAAAACTTGAAGGATCTAAATTTGCTTTAATAGTTGATTAATCGACCGATATTAGTAACAATGCTCAATTGCTTGTATTTGTTCGTTTCATTAATGATAATGGAATAATCAATCAATTTTTGTGTCGTAAAGAAATGCCAACAACTTCTAGAGGTCAAGATATTTTTGATATGATAACAGGCTATCTCAAAAAATGAATTTGACGTGGAAGTTTTGTGTTTGTATTTGTACTGAAGGTGCACCATGTATGGTAGGCTGTGTTAAAGGTTTTACATCACTAGCACAGAAAGAAAATACAAATATTGTTCTCACTTATTGCTTTTTACATAAAGGCATTTTAGTTTCAAAAATATCACAAGAAAATTTGAAGCAAGTGTTACATCAAGTATTTGAAATTGACAATTATATTAGAAATAGGCCAATAAAGCCGAGATTACTCGAAGAATTATACAAATCAATGGATTCTCAGCATGTTCGCTTACTCATGCATTCCGAAGTTCGATGGCTGTCAAAAGGTAAAGTGATAACTCGCTTCATGAATTACAGAAGGATTTAATAGTATTTTTGATAAAGAAAGGCACAAAAGATTCTGTGAGTATCTTCGATGTGAATTTGCATGGCCCAAATGGAAAATATAACCGAAATATTTGGTCAACTTAATATTGTGAACAGTAGTATGCAAGGTCGAAATGAAAATATTCTTACTTCGACAGATAAGTTGGTTGCCCTCAAAAAGGAAATTGTTATTTGGAAAAGCAGAGCAAAATTGGGTGAATTTGATGTTTCCTACAATGCGTGCTTACTGCACTAAAGAAACGATCCCTATCGTGGTTGAGCATCTGACAGCGCTCGAAGAAAACATCAAACACTACTTTCAGTCGCTGAACATAGAAAAGTACGACTGGGTTCGTAATCCGTTTGTAAATGTTCCTTCTAATATTGGGTTTAAATTATGGGAAGAAGAAGAATTGGCTACCATTTCAAGCGACCACAGTCTTAAAACAAAGCATTCAGAGGTAGATATCGACACATTTTGAACTCCAATTCCAAAGGAATTGCCCGTATTAGCAGAAAAAGCCCTATTATTTCTTTTACAATTCTCTGCTTCTTATTTGGGCAAATTGGGATTTTCAGCCTCAAATAATATAAAAAAAGAAAATTGAAAGACTACGTTCCACTGAAGAAGAAATGTTAGTCTTCTTATCGAACAAACGACCGAACATTCAAGAAGTCATAAAAAAAACACCAAATTCAAGTTTCACACTAGGTAAGTCGCAATTCTGGGATACTAACATAATAAACTGTATCAGACAAGTCCATATATGTATTTTTATTCTATTTTACAGTCTCATCATATGATATTTAAAATTCTTAGTGTGTCGTGACAGTTTCATGCGCTCGTAGGTGTGTCGAAGGTAAAAAAGGTTGAGAAACACTGACTTAACCCATTACCTCCATGTGATCTCATATGAGATCACTCAATAAAATTCCATTTCTGAACTGTTTGTCAATATTTACGCGTATCTAACATCTTGGCTGAGTTTATTAAAAAAATTTATCCAACAGTCAACCAGTTTTTCACAATTTGTCAGCTGTAAACTTGGTAAATACAAAGCTAAAAAAGACTAAAAATTAACTTAGAACACTATCATTATAAAAAAGAAAATGTATCATATCTATTAACATGATTAGATAATACCTGATGAATCAAGTAAAATACAGGTGAAGTTACATGAAGGGCTGCAAACATAAGCAGACATGATATACAGAGAGGGAGAGTCTCTAAAAGTTTCCGATCTCATTTGAGATCATTGAAAGGAAGTGTAGCAATCAATGAAGGATACATTTTGCAGTTTCCTCATATTTTTTCATGAGATATAGATTCCTCTTATGTGTACATAAATTATTATTCCCTCCGGTCGGAAATATTTGGTGCACATCAATTTTGAAGTTGGTCGGAAATATTTGATGCGTACAAGCCTAAACTTTAACCCTATATGGCACGCATTTTCAGTTCAGTTCAGTCCAGTTTTCAGTTCAGTTTCAGATATTAAGGTTTTTTTTCGGTATGTTGCCTGAAAGTAACGTAGTGCCATACTGGGTTAAGAAAGGTTTGTTTAAAAAGAATATAGGTTAACTGAATCATATGTTTCACACATTACTTGAATACATTAACTTGAAAATGTTTGAACAAATAAATAAGAATAATATGATGCTGAATGATAATAAATGTTAAAATATTCACTCGACACCCCCTCCGGTTGAAAATACTTGGTGCACAGGTAGAAAATTGCCTGTGATTTTTATTTTTGTACAATAAACGGTTGTGTAAAGTGTGATGAGCTAAAATTATATCACCAAGATAAATAAGTGAGCATGGTGAATATAGTTATATCTGTTCCATAGTTATAAAACCCCTGCTAAACGTTAAGGAAAAATTTAAATTTCATCTGGGAAAGAAACAGGCATAATTCACCATGGCGACTTTTTCCCTTGATGAAAAAAAGTTAGTTCAGCACACTTTAAACAACCGTTTATTTCACGGTCATAACGCTCTAAAGTATTTCCTTAAAGGTAAGCTCATAAGATTTGGTTATAAGCTTTGTCCATCATGTGGTGTCTCTGGGTACTGTTACAACTTCAATTTCTATTCTGGCAAGAAATTATAAAATGAATGATGATGAATATATGCATTTTCTACTAGGATCAAAAGTTTTATTAAACATGCTTGATGTTGTTGAAACACCGCAATCACAGTGTCTTTTTCGGTAACCCATTCACTGGACATGATTTATTCGTACATGTTTGCAACACCGGATTTCAAGCGACTTGAACAGTGCGTGAGAAAAGGATGAATTGATGCTCTGTGAAAGGAATAAAGGAAATAAAAAAGCAAAAGAGAAGAATGTACGATTTTTGATTTGACACAGATGAAGACTTGTTTTGTAAAATGACTTGTAAATACAGACGTCACTGTTGGGACTAATTATGGTACTGTAGAACCTTTTCAGAAAGCGCAACGTTGGTGGAAAAAAAATAAAGCAAGAGCTTTGGATTCTCAACCCAATATGTGTAAAATGATTTCACATATATGGAATGTGTTGATAAGCATGAGTGGGGGTTCAGCAAATATGGAATCTTCACACTCGTATCATGGACATGACAGTAGTAGTAGTAGTGGCTTATGAAGGTCATATTGGAAAATTTCTAACAAGCTACCAACAGGTAAAAAGTGTTCTTGGCCTGGACTTTTGCAAGTTCCTTTCACCGTTCGCTTTGACTTCAAAAGACACATCCTAATGAAAAGAACTCAACAAAATCGGTGTCAGAACAAGTCAAGCACTGCTGAACCTAATATGCAATATGTTTTTCCAAATGCAGATACTTTATTTGTAAACTTTTTCTCTTACTATCATATGTATAATTATCTAAGTAAAAAAGTAAGAAGAAAATTTGAAGTACAATTAGATTTCAATTTTTGTTTGTTTCTTTCATGCTTGCCATTTATTTGATAAATAAATTGCTAAGTCAAGTATTACCTTCAATTTCCTTTACACTAATGCAATTTTCCTTGTCACAATGAATATTATGTTATGAGGCACAGTGGGTTTTTTGATACTATACCATCGCACTGATCTCAAATGAGATCACCCTATATTGTATTGTTTTTTAGGAATACAGAAATTCTAGTTATAGCTATGTATTTATACGTCAACATTAATCTAAGATTGTGAAAATTGTCAATGAATTCGAAAAAAGAACAATTATGGGAGATAATGGGTCGAAGACTTTCTCAAAAGACTCTGAAAAAGAGAAAAGCATTTGAAATATTTTCTGTAGTCGTAGATTTCTAACTTAATTGTTATTTGTTTAGTCAGACCTTGAAATAAATATGTTTTTAAAGAAAAAAATTGGATTTGTTTTGTCACAGCATTATGCCTCACCTTGTAGTATTTCTATCAAACCATTCTAGCCAAAAGTATAGAACGAATAAAAGATCAATACGTAAATAGTTGTTCACGTGCTACAATGAAATGAGGGTGAAATAATGCAGAAGTTTTTCAAACGCTGAGATCATAAATTGATTCATATGTAGATATATATATATATATATGTGTGTGTGTGTGTGGGTGTATATGTACTGTAAAAAAGTAGTAGACTTTACCCAATCGAAATGACACATCTAGTCAGCAGCTTAAAGAAAATATTAAAGGCAGCTTCGCCCACGTGGCGAGCATTTTGTGTTTTTTCAGAAAATTCTACCAAGTTTTTACATAAAACAGAGCTAGGCATTGTTTGGAACAGGTAGAGACAAGTAATCTTTGTAGAAAATGATCAATGCAACTGAGAAAATATAATATGAAGAGAATCTTTCAGAGTTGATGAAGCCTATCCGAGGGATTTTGAATTCGATTGAGTCTGTGATTTAAATATTTTTTACAGAGAGATAACAGCTTATGCGTTTTTTACTTATGTTGTCAGACTGTTATTTTTTGTGTACTTGTTTTTGTGTTTGTATTTGTTCTTAAAACCTCTCTTTTTACCTATCGTTTTTCCATTCAAACACTGCACACCGATTTGGGAAAAAATTAGGCAAGCAATCAGGTTAAGGAGCATCGGGGCTAAAGAAATCCCATTGATTCAAAAATTTTCAAAATCAGAAACTATCAATTTACCATCAAGACTGAATAAAACTATTGTTGATCCTGCTTAAGTCATTATAAGTCCATTGCTGAGGTGTTTTGTATTCAAAATCGAAACAAAATATTGTACACAACGAAGCTTAAAGAAAATATTAAAGGCAGCTTCGCCCACGTAGCGAGCATTTTGTGTTTTTTCAGAAAATTCTACCAAGTTTTTACATGAAACAGAGCTAGAGAATTATTCTGCTTTTAATCTTTCTACCAATTCTTTTCGGGCAGTTTTAGGAATTTTTTTAGGTTACTCTCACCAGTTTATTCATTGTTCTGGTAAACAAAAAATTAGAGCATTCGTTGGGAGTAGATTTTTAGTAGAATGGTGTGCCTTCCGTTTCCGTATTATCGATCACAATGCCGAAGAATTCCCGTTAAATTGTTTTTCAAAGGCCCTTTAGCAATAACACTTTGATGGGCATTGAAAATTTTACTTCAGATGTTTACACTGAGTTCTTTGGAACAGAAGTGTTGTTGGAACAGAATAAATGATCACAGCACGCAGTAATCGTTTTAATTGTGATGTAAAGAACACTGATTATATGTTACAATATTTTCAGGGCTCCTAAAAATAACAATTAATACTTCTGAAACATAAATAATAAAACATAATGCAAAATTCTTACAAACATATGTGTAAAAAAGTATTTCACCGTTATGTATTGAAGACTTTTTAGCCAAGCCATTTAATATTTTTATATCAAATCTCTCACTAGAATATTTTGAAAGCTTTCCGAGTAGTAATATGCTGGTTGTTTGTTAAGATTGTTTGTTTGGTCTTCATGTGAGCTTCAAGTTGTTAGAATTTATAATTGTGATATAATTGTGTCACATCCAGAAGAAATATTAAAAAGTTCAATTTTTCAAGACGTATTGAATATTTATTCACTGAACTGTATGTGCTTCATAGCAGTGGCAAACATTTATCCCTCTGTTTACCATTTACAAAATTTACATGAAGTGACTAAACATACAACTGATCTTACTGAGCTATTGACTCACACGAGAGCAAGGTGATGATGATTCGAGCTGGCTTGATGATTTGTCCATGCCAGGTACTTGAAAAAGATAGGTCTAGCTCGTCTATCGCATAGTAATAAAATTAAGAGAAATTGGGAGCATCTTTTGCTATTCGAATGTGTTTCTTTCATAGACAGCTACCGTCGTGATACTACGGGACTTTTGGGGTACATTAGACAGTCACACGTTTTAACTTAAAAGAATTATTCGAAAAACGTTAGATGTATAAGATGAAGAAAATTTATGTCTAAGCTCGAAATGAGTTCGTAGTACACGAGTAAAAAATAAACTTGAATCGAAAATAATTATTTCTAGATTTTGAAAGTACAATACCGTCATTTCGGCCTTAGATCCTGAGAAACAATGCACAAATGCATACTCACCGAAGAGGGACATTAGGAAAGCGTAGATGACACAGTTGTGGGCCCCAAAGCCCCAGCCCTTACTCATTGCGGCCATCAGAGACACAGGGCTGCCCACGCAGCTGATGCCCAGATCTGACACGGCTAGGTTCATCAATACCAGGTTGAGGGGCGTCCGCAACTGCAAAATGAGATGCAATGAGTTTAATAGTTCTCAGAATGAATAAGTGAACTAAGTCATCATGATCTGAGTTTAAATTAAGATAAAAGTAATACTATTTATAATAATCATAATAGAGCATTAGTTTAAAACTGATTTCAATAATATTAGAATAAAACCTGTATGACTTTTTACAATGTGTTTTTCCAGTTTCCTTGTGTCAAGCGACTCATAAATTAAAAAAAAATTGGTGATGAGAGATATTCAGTATTGGCTCCTTTATTCAGACTTTATTTTCGACATATGTCTACCTCACCGACGTAAACAATTATTTACATTTTGGTGAAAAATTTTGGTCAAATAATTTGCGGGGGTTTTCAGTATTTACTTCACTACTGCCGCTATGAATTTTAACTGATGCAACTTGATAAAATTTGCTAAACTGTTGACTATTGTCAGGATTATTCGAATGAACTTATGCCTTAGACTTCTGTCACCAATTTACGATTGTGTTAAAACCAAAAGCCTGACATGCCATTCAAGAACATCAATTCCACTATCAATATACTATCACTGATTCTATTAGACAGTGTAGTTTAAACTTTTGACTTGTTAAGCAATGAAACTTTCACCAGATTTTCGTGTTTAAGTGCTAAGGATAAAATTTCCCAATAGAATTTTTATGTTTGTATTATGTTCATTCTTCCTCTACCGATAAGCATTTTATTAATGGCGATGGATAAAAAATATTCTTACACCAAAAAATTCTCATTTTCAGAACTTTGATCGTCTTCCAACAGTCAAACTCAACAGTTGGCTTGACATACAACGTACACGTCTGCTATTTCGCCCGCGCTCACGCACTAGTGTCAGAGATATTAGAACTCTCCCACGAGGTCTTGATATCGGTTTAATTTACTCTATCTATCGAAATTGATGTGTCGAAACTTCTCATTGTGTTATTTATCCTGTTCAGTGCCTCGACGGTTCGTTAGTCCCTCAGACGCTCACTCCGAGTAAGACGAGATAAAAAGAAATTCCGTTCTTAGTCTGCAAGAAAAATATTCATTGTTTGCTCAGAGCTAAAAAAAGTGCGAGAGTTGGGACTGAAAAAGTTGGGATGCAGTCGGAGGGAATTCTAATCGAGTCCCAAGCACAACCAAGGACGAATTGATTCAGCGTATCAAGGTGGTTTTCGCTAATCTTTCAAGCGAGGTTGCGAAGAAGAGCTGCTGTAGTTTCTGAGGGCATATCGGGGCTGTTATCAAGGCAGGGGGCGGCTTTAGCGAATAAGAAGTGGCCAGAAAATTGACACAGATGATTATGTAGTTTTAATTTTAAGCAATTTTTCTTTGCATAAGAGCATTTTTATTGCGACCTAAAGAGCGAATTATTTTTCCTGTATGTGATATGCGTATTTCATACTTATACCTGAGAGCTTCTTTAAGATTCTTTAGTTTCTGACTATTTCTCGTTGAAATGTGCAGTACAATTGAAGGGTGGAAAGCATTTGTAGACTTCTCGACACATTTGCCAAAAACCAGGGATCGTCGAGCAAGAGTAGACTACTGACCTCTAGTTTAGTCTTCTCATATGATCATGTCGCGTTGGCGTCGAGGTGAAGTAGACTAGTTGCAGCAGTCCATTTCATCAGTTCCAAGGCCGCAGCAATGCTGCCCAGGTGAAGTGGCCTACTCTCAGTTTACCAAGTCCGTATAAGAGAACTAATGTGATTGGTTGGAGTTTTCATTGTGCACCAACCTTTTTTTGTGAGTAACGAATGTAAATTTCTGACTTTTAATATCTAGCTCAAAACATTTAAATTCTTTTTTGTTATTGTTTTTTGTAAAATGAAGTCACTGTAAACAATCTTGTAGAACGTGCATCTGACTAATCTTTAGGTTTGAAAATTAATTGAAAATAAAATATATGATATTAAAGCTGATATGTCCGTATAAGAGAACTAATGTGATTGGTTGGAGTTTTCGTTGTGCACCATCCTTTTTTTGTGGGTGGGCATATTTTGCTACATGAATTTGTTACTGTTGAAATAACATTTACAGTATATAGACCTGGGGGACGGCTCATAACTGCAAATAACATACAAAAAACTTGCTAAACAGTTTGTAATACATCATTTTAGGTTACTATCGGATCATAACGCAAGTTTTATCCGTTTCTTAATTTATAATTTTAGTGTAAGATTATATTAATCGTACAGATATGCAGCTATCAAAATCCCTTAAATATTATTTTCATTTCAGATTTTGTGATGATTATTATAATAAATATAGATTATTGACCCAAATTTACGTACCAAGCAATGAACACATCAGGCATATTTTGCTACATGAATTTCAAAAGGGCAGTACAGCAAGTCCAGCAGCAAGATCGCTCACGAACACATACGGAAATTATTTAGTAACCGAAAGGAGTTGTAGAAGATGATTTCACGTGTCAAAAAGGAAGCCTTTAGTCTTAAGAACGAGCTAATAAAATAATGCTCAAAAAACTCAGTTTTGAAGAACTTATTGCCGGCTGTCATTGATGATTCTTTCAAAACAACTAGAACAATAAGCAAGAAGTTTAACGTGAGCTGTATGACCATATATCATGAAATTATAAGAATTGCTAAAGTCTCTAAGGCTGGAAAATGGATTCCACACGATCTTTCAGAGAACAATTTCCAACAACGTGTGAATTGTTGTCTTACTACGTTATGTTAAATTTAAACCCCAATTCTTAGATAGAATCGTTACTAGAGATAAGAAATGGATACCAAACTTATTATGTTAAATGTAAAAGACTGTGGCTCGGCCGTAATTCCAACCTTATTCCACAGCCTCGACGTAGTCTGTACCTGAAAAAATTTCTGCGTGTGGCAAGACATAAAGGGAATTGTTCATTATGAGCTGTTAGGTGGCAGTCAAACAATGACTTGTGTAGTGTACTGCCAAAAGCTATGCCGTTTGAAGACTGTTCTAAAGGAAAAACGACCTTCATCGGTAAACAGAGGAGTGATCCTGCACCATGACAATGCCAGACCCCACACTTCAAGAGGGACGAAGAATCTCATCGAACAGTTTGATTGGGAAATTTTGATTAACCCACCATGTTCTCTCGATCTTGCTCCAGCAGATTAAAATCTATTTAGAAGCCTACAGAATCATCCTTCAGGACAAAAGCTTACTTCAAGAGAAGAGGTTGATATGAAGCCAATTTATTTTTGAGTCAAAACCAAATGAATTCTATGACAGAGGCATCAAAAAGCTTATAGAAAGGTGGAAAGAAGTCATTAGTGATAATGGTGACCATGCCAATAATTAAATAAATCTTGGTTTCGATGAATTTTCATTCCAACCAAAATATGGACAGAACATTCGTTCCAAAAATTGCCTGAACTTTTGTTGCAACCTGAAACTTGGCGTTCAACTCCCAGCCTAACTTTCTTTGAGATTCTTTTATCGACTACTTTTATGCGTGTTACTTCATCCTGTAACATCAATCTGCATGTTCGACTGGTGAGCGAATCCACTTGCGATGAGAAAGACGGGAGTTCGAGACTCTACTGCTCTGGTCAGTTTGTGCATGGCCATTGACGGATAGAATAATTTTACGACCAGGGACTTTGGTCCCCAAGGCCTAAGGGCCAAAAGGCTCGTTCCTATCGCATCATTCTAGTACTATTACTATTACTAAATGATCTTGCTATAAATAGATAATTAGTTGTATACACAATTGGTATACGAATCACAAATATATTGAAGCCTAATTTCTTCTTTTAAATCTAAAATTTACTTGAATTTTCCCCACCATTAACAATTGATGCCAAATTTCCTGTATGACTAGTATTATCAACCGGAATTCAAACGAATCAAGTTGCTCACGTCCAATTTGAAACTCACGCGCGTTATTTTGTTGAAGAAATTCAACTTAGGCCGCTATTTGCATCAAATAACTCCTCTTGTTTTAACTTACCCTAGTTTTAAGTGCCTACTTCAAATTACCTGATAACTAATGATTTTAGAGTCCATAATTTCTTTCTCTTATGCCAAATGGAAAAATGTTTCACATTCAAGCTGTAACTATGACCTTCTATGAGATACAAAATTTATTCAACAAAAATATCTCCCGTGAAACAATGGATATCCAACGTCATTTTTCAATTTATTCAGCTTAAATCGTAAATATCGAATTTGAAAGCAAATTTTAAGTGAGTGGTTGCTCTATATGTATGGCCTAAACTATTCACTCGATACACAGGCCAACACTTGTTTCGCTGGCGATAGTTTTTGAGCTGTTATAAGGTATATTTCGAGTGCCAATTTCAGGTATGCCGTCCATTTTCTCTAACACCTCTATTTTTGGCAAAATATGCATCGATTTATCCGTATTAACCCATTTTATATGGCTCCCACGAATCATATAATAAAACAAAGACTGTATACAGTTTATTGTCACTAGTATACAAATGCATGAAACAAAACCTAATACACATTCAAAGGCAAGTGAAACCTTAAATAAAATGAGCATTAGTTTCGAAATCTTGTTTTATGGAACATTCATGAATTATTAACTTTGGTAATACAGCTGTTTTATTAGTTCTATTATCAATCTGTCGTCCTATGCGATATATTTCACCCTGCTGTACGCATGGAAGCAAAGATTGAAGAGACTACGTAGTGGGCGGAGCCTGTCATCTTCTACGCTGATTCTTTAGATTCTAAATTTAGTTAGCTGCGCTAGAAGACGAAACCTGAATGTTTAGCTTCGTAGAACAAAACCGACACTTAGCAGGTCTATGTGTGAGGCTATGTGCCAGGGGTTTATGGACTCAATAAGGAGGCAAAATGGGACATTAAAATACAAGGGTTATTAGACTTAAAAATTGTGAGAAGGACCATACACAGTAGTCAGTAAGACCTCATTCACAAGAGTCGGAAAACTCGTTTACTAAACAAACAAACAAACAATCTTTTCCAATCGAGTACACAGTACATAGACATTAGTACATTGGTTTTTCAAATTCTTAAGGTTAACATTCTAAGAGTAAGGGTGATGGTGAGCTCCATGCGACGATCCCAGGAGGTCGATGGGCGTCTTTATGGGCGGGGAGTTGAGTGCTTAGCGGGTTGAGTGCACGGCGCGGCGTACGAGAAACAACTCGTGTCCATGGCCGGGTTCGAACCCGCGGTCTTTCTACATGAAGCAGAGACCCGATACAGAACACGGGCCGCAGACCACTCGACCACGGTGGCTGCAATCTCTAGTGTCGAAACTCACTAGTGTCGAAAAATCCATTCTAGCCCTAAGGTCCTATCAGGGAATGGCTTTAAACGGTTGTCCGACCGTTATTTAACCCAGTAGTCTTTAAACATTTGACCGCTGTGACCACCTTTAAAAGATTTTATTTTTGTACGACCCTTTAACTTGAAGAAAATAAAGAATAAAATATAAATATAGGAGAAAAATTTAATGTTGATGAAGAAATCGGGTATACTGTACAAAAAAACATTTAAAATGTGTGTATTTTATACAGTAGATCCAAGAAGTCTATAGGTACTATTAGTGGCATTAAATAATGTCACTTGTATTTAATTAATGGGATTGATGCCCCTGCATTTTCATACACAGGTCAAATCTACGCTCTATTTTTGTTAATGTTGTTTAAATACAGTTTCGATATTTACTAAACTAGATCGATGTTTCGTTTTGAGATTAGTCAATACCGAAAAATCCCTGTCACATAAATATGTTGACGCGAAAGGTGGAAGCGTATCCATTGCAAGTCGTGACAAGTTTAGATATTCAAATTTGATGCCAACCCAAAACGAATTTAGACTTGTTTTAGTGAACATAGTTTTTAGAGAAGAATCAAGAAAGTTCTGCAAATTCTTCCTGTGCCTTTAGTGTGAGATGAAACACTTTTTCGCCTTCAGCATCAAATAAATTTTGGATTTCATCAAATCGGCTCATGTTTGATTCATGAAGAAAATATTTTTTTTTAATTTTCCCCTAAGCTTACCAAATTCTTAATTATAATTGGTTTGATTATTTCAAAATTTAGTTAGTTTTCTGTGATCAACTCTTTCAGACATGGAAACAACTCATATGAGTTGCATTTTATATTCATCAATCATACATTACTTCCTTCAGGAAAGCTTTGATTTTTGAAGTTAATGCAAGAACATTTGTATTTTTGCCTTGTAATGATATATTGAGGTCATTAAGTTTGTCAAGAATATTTGAGGCATAACAAAGTTTGGAAAGCCAATTTTCGTTTTGGAAATGTTTCATCAAATCTGAGTCGTTACAAGATAAAAATAACATTATTTAATTTTTAAAGCGATCAGCTTTCTTAAAGCCCGAGCTCTCGAAAGCCATCGAATGTCAGTCTGAAGCAGCTGGGATTCAAAATTTGAACCCATTTCTTTACACAAATTTGTAAGGAGCTGAGTATTGCTGAGTAATTATATTAACTCAGTGGTTCCCAACCTGAGGTACGCTTACCTCTAGTGGTACGCGAGGGCATTCCAGGTTATACGCAAATACTTTTGAGGTCATGAACAATTTTTATTTTGTTATTTGATAATTATGGAAATAAGGTGATATCTGATCGAATTTAGTTTCTCTGGAACCAGGTGGTACGAGGCGACTGTACGGGACCTCCAAATGGTACTTAATCACAAAAAGGTTGGGAACCACTGTATTAACTGAATCTTGTCGCACTGCACACAATTATTCGTTATTGTTTTTCGTTTCCAGTACCTCCCAATGAATCATGCAATGAGTGACGGTTATACCTTCATTGCATACAGACCTGACTTCATTGTGGAAACCCACATTCTTCCCTGTCATTGCTACCCATACCTTCCCCCTACCCTTCCCCATGTGATGACGGGGGGGGGGTGACTCAGTCTCTTTCTAGCCTAGCTGCCGAAATGGAAGAAAACATTGAAAGTGAATCGCGTGTGTTCGAATGTGCACTGCGTACAGAGCGACAAGTGGAAGAGGTGAGCGGGCGAAACTCGAAACCTAGCCAGTGTATAAGCCACCAGTCCGAATACAGTCGTATCTTAGAAAAAATCATCCCATCTCGGCAACCCTCGTCACTGGGACTAGCTAGAGCGGTTAAAATATATTAGCGCCAATCGATAGAGTACGGTTACTACTCCTAGAAGTAGGTTAGTGTGAATTTATATTGCACGTATTTACCGTGTAATTGTAATGTAAACAAGACCTAAATTTTTTTCTAAAACACCTGGTTTTCTAAAACCCCTGAGCAGTCAGATTCTTATGCAACAGAAACTATGTTCAACCGGGCTGGAGGGTGCGGAACTGAACGTCTGATGAAATGTGACTGAGTTTATGTTTACAATTATACAAACTTATCCACCTCTGCCGAAATTATTGAGGCGTAACTGCCCAAAACGGATGTATATTAATCTTTATTGATAGTCAACAGTTTAATATTAGTTAATATTAGTTTCAGTGAACGTGTTTGTACTTGGAATTCCTAAAATAGAAATCGCATAGTGAGAAAATCTTACAGTAGTGTTGCTGAAATCCATTGCAGAATTAGTAAAGTGCACGGTGAGAACATTATGAGAGAAAGTAGTGTACGGGAATTATGTAGAAAATTTAAAGAAGAGCGTACCTACGTTCCTGAAGAAAGTCGACAAGGACACAAGTCCACCACCAATTGCACCCTGGTTTCAAGTAACACTAGGCAAAAAATGAAATTTTTATTATGACACTGGGCAAATAGGTTGTTATTTTAACTAATTTCGGGGTTCTGAATTCAAATATGTCTGCAAATTATCTACAGTACGTACATTTTCTGTTTTGGAGTGATGCATTTCAAATTTAAATGAACACGCGTGCCGTGGACGCGTGCCGTATTAACGCGTGCCGTTAATAATATATCTAAAAGCCACAAATATTAAATAGAAAAAATATATAGGCACATGTATAATAAATACGTGAACAAAAGTTAAAAATACCCGACTATTTTCTCGATATTATACATAAAATTATTTTAGGATTATCCCAGAATGTTCTAATACATTCTATTATTTGTCAACCGAACTTTCGTCAGCATTCATCTCCAATAACGTGTCATTGGTATAGCAGCTCTCGTTTTGATACGTCGTAAGCATGGGTAAGAATAAGGACTTCAGCCAAGATCTTCACAAAGGTATTGTGGGGCTCCATGAGGAAGGTTTGGGATATTGGAAGATAAGTGCACAACTGTGTGTTCCTATAGCCTTGGTTGGAACCATAATACGTATGTGGAAATGCCGGAATACGACTCTCAGCACGGCTCAAACTGGCCGTCCACGGAAGATTAACGACCGTGCTGCTCGAAAATTGGTCCAAACAGTAGTGCAGAGGCCTCAAACTATTCGTGAAGAATTGAAGAATGCTCTCAAGGCATCTGGGATCGAAACCAGTAAACACACGATCATCAGGGCACTATGCCGTGAAGGTCTTCGCTCCCGCACCCCTCATAGGACACCTCGTCTTCGGAAACGTCACGTCAAGGCCAGGCTGAAGTATGCCAACGACCATTTAAAGAAGCCAGCAGCGATTTGGAACTCAGTACTGTGGTCAGATGAAACCAAAATCGAACTATTTGGGAGAAACAGCACAAACCATGTTTGGAGGCAACGAAACGAAGAGTATGAACCAAAGTGCACCATACCCACTGTTAAGTTTGGAAGGGGCTCAATCATGGTGT
>VCRD01000374.1:187441-226939 GCA_006783055.1 Trinorchestia longiramus
AAAACATAGTTTCTGCTGGCACTGTGAACACATTCAAAAATCGTCTCGATAAATTTTGTTTACGAACCCCCCAGTACTACATCCTACTAACTATGTTCCTAACTCCTTAAGGTTAATGTATGATTGAGATAAATGCTCGTGACATAAACGCCTGTGCATGAGTGATATGTGTGCACACGACTAAATTGACTTACGTGGTTAAGGTGTACGTGCATGACTGATGGATTTACTTTTAGACGGCATGGGACTTCGGTATTGAACCAAGAATGGGCCAAACGGTTCGTTCCTATTGCCTTATTCTATTCTATTCTATAATTTTCATTAAGTGTGCGCCTTTTTATTCTGTTTTTTTTTTCAAAAACTGTATCATTCAGTAGCTTTCTGATCCCTGGACTAACAAAGATCCATTCTTTGAGTTTGCCCTCACTTAGTTTTGGACTTTTTCCCTCAAGTGCAATAACCCACTATCAGTTATGTCCATTGCCTTTACAAAGTTTTTCAAAAGACCTGGTTTGAGGTATAGTGGTGGAAGCAGAACATCAGAGGGGTCAGCTAGAGGTTTATGCTCCACATTGCTCTTCCCACGAATAAAAAGCTCTCGTTAGGAGCAATCTTTTTCTGTAATGTTCCTTTCTGGCCCTAATGTCCCACAAACACAGAAGCCAGTAAAATTTTAAGTAGCCTCCTTCACCTGTTGACGGTCACCGCTGACTCGACAATAATAATACTATTGTCATATTACAATTTTAATATGAGAGTGATAGCAACGCTAATTGAACTAATAAACATTATAACATCATATGATGTTAACGCCGCTGTGGTACAGTCGTACATCTACATCATATGGTGTAAGTTGCCGGTAGAATGCAGCTCGGACAAACATCATATAATATAAATAACACTTAACAGGTTAAAGCCCTAGCAACATAAATATGACTTTCAGGTCACCGCATAATCTTCACATAAAAATGGTCATATTTTACAGCAGTAGGTATTTTTTTCATGCTCACATAAGTTTACATCACTTCCATAGCGTGTGTCGCTGGAATAGAAGGTTTTGGGTTTCCTTTATGCAACAAAACAGCTTTTAAGGAGAATTTTGATGATTTTATAAATAGGGTCATGGTTCCTTAGAGTCATGGTTTGTTTCAAATTCTTCCATCAGCACTGAAGTTTCTCTGCAGAAACGCAAACTATATTGCATCTCGTAATAAGTAGATAAAGTGATTTTTTCTGAATAGAGAAAATTTAATACACTTTGTCAGAAAATTCCAATCCTAAAGTTTTGAACCTAAGGTCTTCGTTTATTGTTTGGAAATTCCTAAGTCTCCGACAAGATCATTTCGGTTATTTTATTAAATCAGATGTGGATCATCTAATTTTTCAAAAGTGTATGTAGGATCCGGATCTTCATGTGCTACATACACATTTGTGTTTTCTTATGCATGTGAATCCATTTTATCTCAGTTGCGTGGAGGTGTTGGTGTAGGCATATATTTTCTATGAGAACAGGCCTTATGATTGAAAGCACATTTGGATATTGTATTTTGTTTGTGTTTTCTCTCTAAAAACCCATCACTTTAATTAAACAAAAGTAACATTCATTCGAGTGACTAGTCGGCTCACACCAAACATTACAGCTGCAACGGCCATTGATTTTATCTTATTTTTCAACAAAGTGGACCCCATGTTTTGTCCCGTGCTCAAACATACCAGGTGGGCCGAAAAAACTGAATACACCTTTAATTACAAATCTCGATTGCTCGGCAACTCCTATCCTGCCTTGTCTCATCTAATCCAACAGTGGTTAGTTTGACCTTGAAGATAAAGTTTTGTTATTGTTATGTAATGTAGAATGGCTACCCACCGAGATAAACGAGTGTAGGTGTCTGTACTTCGTGCGGAAAACAAAGTGAGTGAGGTCGCAAATCTAGTCGGGGTGTCTCGTACAACCGCATGCACGATCAAGAAGCACATGGACGACGGCAAAAGCGTGAACACACGTGGCGGTAGTGGTCGAAAAAGTGTTGTGGATCGAGATAGCTTGCGAGATGCCATTCAAACAGTCACTTGACGTCCATACATCAACACGCCAAAAGGCTCGGGGTTGGAGCGGTCACAGCTGGATGAGCAGTCCCAAACCTGTGAGGCAAGTCCTTTATCATTGTTAAGAGGCTGCTGCTCACGCCAGTCATCCACGCCAAACGTCTTGAACGTTACCAAAGGCTCGCGAATGATCTCAAGTCAGCTCAACCTGGTCGGGTGATCATCTTCTCAGATGAGAAGAACTTGGATAGTCGACCCCGTGAGAATCAGAAGAAACGACCGCTACTTGTCTCTTGATGTGGTGGATGAGAGTGTCCGTACCTTGTCAACAACGAAGCATCTAGTATCCGTCATATAGCTCAGTTTTAATGCATCACATGGCACTGTGATTCCTCTGATCTGGTTTCCGACCGTGTACCGGCTGACAGCCAGGGACTACGAGGACAAGTTAGCCAGCATGTCATCTTTCAGTGTTGTGCTTCAACAGAATGGTACACCAACACACATCTAATCGTGTGCAGGGCTTTCTACAAGAGCAGAATTTATCCTTCTTGCCGAAAGACATGTGACCGCCTCACTCGTGTGAATCCACTAGTCTACGCTTTCTGGCCGCGCATTGTGGCTAAGGCCTGCCGTGTTTGCCACCCAAACATCACCCCCCTTTGAGGATCCGTTGGCCGGGAGTGGATGACCATGAACATGGACTACGTTGTCATGACCTGAAAAACCTTCAGGCTCCGTCTCGAGACCATCATCGCTACGGATGGCGGTTATATTGAATAAAATTGAAGGTTAAGCCAGTATTGTAGGGCCTAAAAATTTTGCTCACTTTGGTCAAGGAGTTTATGAGGTACCTAAGGCAAAATTTAGATTTAGGATTTGGTCAATTTTTTTCAGCCCACTGGGTTATATACTGAATACAAGTTATAGATTTTCTTCACAATCTTTGTTAAATGACGCCCCTGACATTTTGAAGTATAATTTCTACATTCATAACAAAACTTATTTGGCTCATTAACACATCCGTGAAGTTTTCTGTGTGCCATTTGAGCACAAAAATTCACTCTTCAATTCACACCTTGTCTTCCTCCTACATTGAAAATATAAATGATAGCGGTCTAAATTTAGGTTATGGTTACATGTTGTCAGCCACGTGGCAATCAAGGTTGTCAGGAAGAAAAAGTAAACTATCTAGCGTCACCCAGCAGCCTGGAAGTGTTGGTATAGGTCAGTGTTTCTCAACCTTTTTTACCATCGATACACCTACGAGTGCATAAAACTGTCGCGACACACTAATAATTTTAAATATTATTTTATGAAATCGTAAAATAGATTAAAAAATACACATATGGACTTGTCTGATACAGTTTATTATGTTAGTATCTTAGAATTGCCACTTACCTAGTGTGAAACTTGGGCCTGGCGTTGTCTTATAACTTCTTGAATGTTTGGTTGTATGAACGATAAGCAGACTCTCTTATTTCTTCTTCAGTGGGAGGCAGTCTTTCAATTTTCTTATTTTTTATAATATTCAAGGTTGACAAGTCCAATTCACACAAATAAGAAGTAGGGAATTGTAAAAGAACTAATATGGCTTTTTCAGCTAATGCAGGAAATTCTTCTTCTTCTTCTTTTTCTTTCTTCTTTTTCGCATAATTTTAATCTAATATTAGAAGGAACATCTATGAAATAATTACAAACCCAGTTGTACTTTTCTGTATTCAGCGACGGGAAGTAGTTGTCGATGTTTTCTTCGAGCACTGTCAGATGCTCAACCACGATAGGGATCATTTCTTTAGTGCAGTTAGTACGCATTGTAGAAAACATATGAAACTCTCCCAATTTTGCTCTGTTTTTGCAAATCACAATTTTCTTTTTAAGGGCAACCAACTTATCTGTCGATGTTAGAATATTTTCGTTTCGACCTTGCGTACTACTGTTCACAATATTAAGTTGACCAAATATTTCCGTTAAATATTTCATTTGGTCCATCCAAAATTCACATCGAAGATATTCACAGAATATTTCGTGCATTTTTTATCAAAAAATACTACTAATTCCTTCTGTAATTCATGAACGCGAGTTAACACTTTACCTTTTGACAGCCATGGAACGTCGGTATGCATGAGTAAACGAACATGTTGAGAATTCATTGATTTGCATAGTTCTTCGAATCATCTCGACTTTATCGACCTGCTTTCAATGTAATTGAATATTTCAACTAATTGATGTAACACTTGCTTCAAATTTTCTTGGGATACTTTTGAAACTAAAACTTCTTTATGTAAAGAGCAATGAGTGCGAACAATATTTGGATTTTCTTTCCGTGCTAGTGATGCAAAACTTTTAACACAGCCTACCATACATGGTGCACCATCAGTAGAAATAACAACTCAAAACTTCCACGTCAAATTCATTTTTTTAAGATGATCTGTTATCATATCATAAATATTTTGACCTCTAGTAGTTGTTGCACATTTCTTTACAACACAAAAACTGATTATTTTATCATCATTATTGAAACGAACAAATACAAGCAATTGAGCACTGTTACTGATATCGGTCGATTCATCAACTATTAAAGCAAATTTAGATCCTTCAAGTTTGTTCTGACATTTGTTTGAATGCTTTCAGATAAATCTACAATTTTCCTGTGTATTGTATCATTTGAAAGCGGAATTTTACTAGTTTCTTTTTCAGCTGTTTCACTTAACATGGATTTCACCATCTTTTTACAAGCGGGAAGGATAACTGACTTAATAGGAGTGTGGAATTTGAATTTCATTGATATTGTTTCAGCTATTTCAATTAAAGCAAGTTGTGCCCGTTCAGACACGGTCATTGTTTTCTGAAAAACATTGCGTTGCTTTGATTGCAGTTGTAACAGTCTTTGAAAATAATTAATATCTTTACCTTGTATGTAGGAATGTTTAGTCGTGAAATGTCTTTGTAACTTATTTGGTATAGCGGATTAATTGGGCATTTTTTCACCACAAACTACACACAATGGTTGAGCAACATCTCCAGACCAAGAAAATCCAAACTTCAAATAATCATCACAATGCTGTCTACTATGGCGAACTTTTGCCTTTTTTGTGCTGGATTTTGAGGGCTTCATCGTATGTTCTGTTTCAACCTCACACCCATCACTAACATCCTTCCTTTTAACAAATTTATCCATTGTGAAGGGGTATTCATAAACAATTAACACGCTCGGACTTTAACCCACAACAGCAAACAAGAGGCGGTGTTAAACTGATCCGTGTGTCAACGGTCAACCTCCTGTGTCAAACTGGAATATTAAGTAGTGTTCAAAAAATTTTTCACTCAATCACCTTCTGAAATATACGATAAAAACTAACCTTTATTCTACCAATGCAATAACAAAAACTGAATAGTTTTATTTAATTTATTCACCGTATGATTTAACTCAAGTATTGCGAGACAAAAACAATAATTTGAAAGTACGCGAACAACACTGATTCTGAGCTAAACAAATAGAAAATAGTCAAGCACAGAAAACAGCGTTCAACTCTAGTTATGATTAGTCACAAGCTAATTCAGTTTAAATCCATCTGTAAGTTAGAGGTCAAAATTGAGTGTGCGGTACGATTGAGTTCGATGTAAGCATTCGATGAGATGGAAGTTCCTTACTCCAAGGCATATTAGTAGAACATGAAACCGAGATTTATGCACATTGTCCGTATTTTCAGGTGTTCGTCAAAAAGTTCAGTGACACACCTGAGGGAGCCTCGCGACACACTCGTGTATCGCAACACGACGGTTGAGAATCACTGGTAAGGGTAAACCTTAATAAAAGTCAAATTGACCAAGTTAAACCGTAACGTACTAGTCATTTTTTAAGGCCAAGTTTAAAATCAGCATTTGGAGAATAGTTCAAGGTTCCTAAAATTGTTCATGTTATGAAAACCTAGTCGACCAGTGTAACTATGAGAGCCATGGACGAGGCTAAACTACAATAGCATATGTGAAAGTATCAAAAGGGAAACTTGCATTACAGTTGCATCATTTCTGTAATTTAGTCATGTGAAGGCAACCGCTGATGATTTATATCCATCAATTCAAGTGATTTTCATGAATCGAGCCTTGATGCTGCGTCTGCCGCTTGTTAAATCCGATAAATAGATTTTCCAATCTGCCTTACGAGTAAGCGCAGATTGAAAATTTACTTAAGCCCTGAATGAATTGCTAGTTGCTATCAGAGATTTGAAAGTGGATATGATTTTTTTCCGAATTAATTTAAGGGAGGTATTCTTCATAAAGAGTATCTACAGGTCTTAGAATAAACCAATTCTATCGGAGTTCATTATGGTTGGAAGTTTTTATGATGTCCTATAGTCTACTGACAAAATTAATGCTTCTTTTACGTTTACTTCCCTGAGTGGAGCAAAGCAAAGTTAATGTAAAACATTTATTGGTAGAGGGTGTGTAGATGTTACATTTCAACTGCGGTAATTACTACTGTGGTGACTGGTTTGATTCATCCCAGAGACAACGATTTATCCACGAGAGCTGGGAGAAACCGCAAGAAACGTCTGATTCGTCGATATTATGCGAAGACTTTGAGTGCAAACAAAAAAATATGTTTTTATGGTACATGTCACGCTTCTTTATGTGAATAATTGTTCTCTATACTTGTGTGAAAACAATGGGATGTTATATATTATTTGTACAGAAGATTATTTTCGAAATGCATACCTGCATATTTTGTCTAAATTTTACCGTCGCAGTTTTTTTACGAATACTTTTTTACGAACACTGATGACCACCATTCATTTTCCGAACCAATTTCAATTTGTTTTGGCCATCGTCGTCACACTCTTGACAGAAGTAGCGTTACAGAGCATCACCTCCATTCAACAGACTACAATGAGTGAATCATGCACTTCTAGCTTGTCAAGGAATCAAATTTCCTGTTTTCATAATTTTAAACCCTAACATCGACTGTAAAACGCATTAAAAATATTTGTAGAAAACACATTCAAGATACAGAGTTATTGTTTCGACTGACTTTAGATTCGTAGATTCCTATCATCAGGATAACCAATTGGTTATTTAACATTTTAAAATTCAACATCTAATATCAACTTACAATTTTCCTACCTTTTGTACATTATGAGGGCTCAACGTGAGTTCTATTTATTGAGGCATATTATAAAAATATATGAATTGGTCATGAAGCCCAGTCATAACCATACCCAGTTCAGTTATGATATAAAGTCATAACACTAGAATAATGCTGTGTTGTTAACAGTATTTCACTAAATGTTTAGAAGGTGTTCACAAAGATGCGTTCAAATGAGCAGCTGAAAAAAACGTGTAAGAAAAAGAGTCTAGTCTACAAAATTATCTGTCACATAGCTCTGCACTAAAATCACATGATTAAGCGCAAGGAAGACCACACACACTTTGAATGCACATGAAACCATTTCATTACTTCATGGATCGAAGTATGAACCTCAGAGAGAGAACATGGAGGTTAGAACGTTTATTTATTCCAAATTTGAAGGGTTTCTGCAAAAAAACTAAATTCATCACTAATTCTAACTCTTCTTAAATTCGATCAAGGCACGTAAATAGTCATAAATGGAATGTATTCAAACCTCCAATCGATGAAGTAAACTAAGAATCAGACTCACCAAATTATATCTTGTCCTATAAAATATCATGCAAAAGAACGGTGTTCACTCACGTGCTTGTTCATGGCGATGATAAGCAGCACTGCGCTGTTGTTCAGCACCCCCAGCATGGTAATGATAAACAAAAAAAAGGTAGCCACTTTGTATCCAACTTCAGTCATCTTGGAGTGTGCAGTACCTGAAAATGATTCCTCTGCATCCAAAATACTAGAGGTATTTTTTGCAAAATTTTGTGTCATTATTACATCAAAAGAATGTAATGGATTTCGCTTATCTTTTGTTCCATTGCACTTTGGCCAATGTTGGTCCGTAAAATTTTCACTAGTATCACTTGCTGCATCAGTGGGTTCACTGCCTAACAACACTGTATAGCTTTGTTGAGGAACGGCAAACGTCAAGAAATCAGTTCTATTTTCTTTTCCATCAGGGGTTGCTTTATAGTCATTTCGATACAAGGCATATGGGTGAAGATGGTCAGAGTTTCTTTTGATTCTCACAAAATCACTTATATAAACTTTCCTCACGGTATGGTATTGAGATATTGTGTGAACAACAGTAGTCTTCGTAAGTCTCTTTTGAATTGGGTGGTCAGTTTCATGACTACGCGCTGCTACTTTTCCAGATGCGCGGAGAAATAGATGAACTTTTTGTCATGTGAGAGTGGGTGATGGAGCTTTCAACCTATGACCAATTTCCTTTGCACCAAACACTGGGGTAAATTGTGTTTTCCGCGATGGCTTCATTTTATCACCAACAAGTGATGACACGTTGCATTTTCTTCTTTCTCTAGCACCATCTAAGAAATATTGTTTATATATCTTGTTAGCAGGGTGAGACGTACGGATAAGTGTATTAGAAGCCTCTTTGGAAGTTGAAAGCGAAGTATTTACTCCAAGTTCTTTCAGGGGAACGAAGTCAGTGGTAGCTTGTACATCATACTTGAGTTCTTTAGTGGACACTGATTTTCCCAGCCTGAACCTGGTGTTCATGTTGAGTTTTTCTGGCTCTTCTGCACGTGATACACGAAGGTGTTCGTAACTCAATAGCTTTGAGCAGACAGTCGTATAAGCATTTTGATGATCGATTATTGTAGATTTTATGGCTTTTGACAAAACGAAACTCATCCCAATCACAGCACTTAGCCATCGCAACCATGTTGATATATGCATGTTCCCCAAACGACACATCGAAAGTGTAATATAAAGTAAAAATCTTTTAAATCGATAGCAAAGTGTTCGTGTCTATATCTGCAATGAGAAAAGTCAAGAAAAGTTATGTACTCCATCTTTCGAAGGTTTAAAGCAAATAAAAGTTATATAATCTGGGATATAATTCTTAACGCATAAGCGGCTGTTTATTTATTGACATGTTTTAACGCACATACAATCAATTGATAGTACAAGATTCTCGTACTGTCGCACTTGAAATAACGCAGCTGTAGCACAAAATATCAAATAAAGGCACCCCTCTAATGATCGTATTATTGCGACAAGAAATCTCAAAATGACAGAAAGAAACCAAAGAATGAATTCACGCCTACTAATTTCATAAAAATTTGATGAAAGTCAAAGTTTTCCTTCTTGCTTCTTCAAATACCCACTGGCAGTTGGTCCTATTCAAAGATATAGTGTACCCTTCCGACTTGAGAACGCATTACACAAATTCAAACACGTCCTTTGAGCTTAACGAATACGACGGGAGACAATTATTTAATTAATCGTTCAAGTTATCGGATTCGTCTCTCAACATACACAAAATTTAATTCATAAAGAATCGTGCACGTGGTATAAAGCCAACCTCACAGCACTAAATTCAGCTGCTGCATTTAACACGACTTGCAGCTTCTAGAGCCACAAGAAGTATTTCCTCACAAAAATAGTATCAACTCTCCTTTCAACACACTGGACTCGAACTTCCCTTACTACTAAAGGTAAAAAAATCGCTACAGGTAGATTAGCTACAATGTCAGTAAAAAGTATTCGTAAATTTTAAATTTGCTACAACTATCATTGTACTAAGGGTACAAAGTTGAAAAGAAATCAAACTAGCATGTTTTATTTTATTACATACTAGGTCCGCCAAAAAAATGTGCACACACTCTAGGAAAATCACATGATCAGTTCACGCATTCGCCATATAAGTCTACCAAACAATGTGCCCGTTAAACTAGAGTGAGTTGTACAAACATGTTTCACGTTCTTGAAAGAGTTCAGTAGAAATGTCACATGCTGCGGGTATTTCATGCAATTAATGGAGACGATCAGAATTTTAGAATTCGGTTTTTTGAGAGGTTTCAACTCTAGATGTGTAGGAATGAAAACACCTACGGACTTTTGCACATGAAGGCCCTAAAAGATCTCTTGTATTGCAGAAAACCTATTACGTTGGCGGTCATTAAACAAGAAACTAAGAACATGTGTACGTTAATTTCACAAAACGCTTTGGTAAATGTTGCCTAATCAGTGGTTCATGATACACATAAATGTCTGCCAGCTAATGTCGAATGCTCGAAATATTTGTAATTGTGGAGGCTAAGGAAATTTGTGGCAAAGTTATAACGTCTGCATAAATTTCATTAAGAAATATTCGTACGTACTTTCATTTTCTTCATGTGAGTGTGCATTTTTTGCAGACCATGTACTTATTTCTTGTGGTATCTTCTGTCACACTGACATAATTTTTCAAGTCGTCGACTGAAATTCTGAATAGCCCACTTCAATATTTCAACATTGATTGAAAAGATAATTCGAGACCCTTCTCGTTTCAGTCCAGATGGAGAAACTGGTCGTAATCCCGCGTTGGATGCAACCGTGCGCAGCACGAAAGTTTTGAAATAATTCAAAAAATGCTAGTCCAAGCAAAGACTGGAGGATCTCTTTCGTAGTGGGAGTCATTCCAGCCAAAGCCCCGATTTTCTTGACCTTTGATTTTAATTTGCTGCAGTCGATGACGAAACCTAAATCGTTAGTTTCGTAGCAGCCAAATCGGCACTTAATAGGTAAGCCTGTAAAGCCACTTAAAATAGTGAAAAGGACCCATTGACAGGAGTCGGAAGGATCCACTCACCCCATTGGTAGGAGTCGGAAGGTTTGCTGCAGTATCAAAATGGCACAGCTACAGCGTACGGCAGTCGGAAACTACTTTCGAGAGAGCAACACCACTCAATAATGAAGCAAGAATCCTTGGATTAGTGGTAAAAGAAGATCATTGACCTCTTGTGTACCGTAATAAATTTAACTGTAGCAATAGCCGGTTGATAAGGTTGGCGCTCAGCTTGCAACCCTACCGCTTCCGTGTAGTCTACAATGCAGGGCCCGGCAATGTGGATGCAGACTTCCTCTTCCAGTATAGTCCTTTCACTTTATATATTTTGGTAGACTTGTTCATGTTTGAAGTCATACATACGCAAGTTTTTAGGCGTGGTGTATCCTCAGTGAAGCTTAGATTCTTTGGTACAGAAATTTAGCAGAGTGTAACGAAACCATGGCCTGTAAACTTTGTTGATTTTTTTCGTAAAAAGATTTTTCATGAGGGGAACACGTGTCAGTGGAAGTTCATTTGCATCGATGTTGAAATTTATTTACCAAGTTCCGGTCCATTGTAATAGCCGTTTGAGGTCTTATTGTAAAGTTATTCTGTCTTCTTCGTTCAACGCTTTGCGACAGTTTCATGTCGTCGGCAAAGGTGTTGATTTCACTGACAATTCTGATGTCATGGTCGTTGATGCAGATGCTGAAGAGGAGTGAACATAAAACTCTCCCTTAAGGAGTCCTGATGTTACCCAGGTATATACTGTCAGTGGATGGATTCAACTTTCCTCCACGTGATTTTTTTTCGTTTCATTAATTAGTCCTCCCCCCCCCGTTTAAACTATCTTTGTGCTATCCTTCTCTCTGAAATCGGTAAGAGACTAACCAGTGTTCCATGGTAGGTAACTTTGGAAACATTGAAAACTTAGATATGTGATATTTGTTTATTCGTAAATGAAGCAAGTGCATTTTCTTCACCGTGAGTCCTGACCTCTTCGGCGGTGCCCTACATCCGTGTCAGTTCAACATTGGGTAGCTTCAGCATAGGGTAGCTATAGTATGGGAACATAAGGCCGCTATAGCATAGGAAAATAGGTAGATAAATATATAGTTCGTTTTAAGTTTAGTCCCGCGCAATTGAGCCTGGCTGAACATAATTCAATTTATTTCGTTCAGGATTTCATCTTGTTTCAAGGAAGCCGTTCTGTTAGTTTGAATTAAGTTTGTTTATGCATTAAGATCATAAGTTGTGTGTTTTTGTTCATTATGAATTGACCAATATTACATCGTATAATCATTATTTACTTTTTCTCCTCGAATAACGATTAAGTAAGAATGTAAAGCCATTCCCTGAAAGATCCTTAGGGCTAGAGATTATGCCCCTACCAAGGATTACTATAATCAGGACGTGCACCGCCATGTAGCTGACTGCTGGTGCGGAGGCCAGTTCACTGCGTTCAGTTATCCTCCATCTGTCATAGTGCGAATGTTGTCGTAGTCTGTCGCTCGGTTTGAATCGGAGATTGTTGTTTGTTTCGAGGCACATTGCTGCATTTCTAAGTGGATAATGTTTGTTTACAAAGTTTATTGCTAATTATATGTATTAAAGATGCCGAACAAGTGAGGGGTTGTGAACTGTCGGGGTAATTACAATAAGGAGAACAGGCGCCGCACAGTATCTTCAATGTGCCTGTTTCATGTCTGCCATCTCCAAAACTCACACTTCGTCCGGCGAAAGCTGAAGACCAACAACTGCGGTATTTTCTTCAGAAGGATAAGATTACTTCATTTGATGCTTTCAAACCTGAACGTAACCTGCAAAAGCAGTACAAGAACTTGATTATTTCAAGATCGAAAGAAAGGCTTGTGTGTTTGTTCATGACCGAGAACTTCAGTGAATGCAGCATTCACTGTTATATTTTATTTTTTACTCTCTTTCTCTGATATGTAACGCCTGTTCATATTAAACATGATATATACAGATAACTGTAATAATGATTAAATGAAATCGATCATCAGCAAGCCATACTATACGGTCAACAAGTAATTAGAAAATACAATTTCAATTTAATAACAATCACAACTTTATGTTTTAAGTTTTCGCTCTCATAATTTTCCTTTTTCGGTCTTTCTCGGATGTTAAACATCTAATTCAGTTAAATGTAATGATGTCAAGTCTAAGCTGTACCTAAAGAAAATATTTCGCTTATCACCTAAAATGCGTATAATACCTACCACGTCAGAATTTATATGTATCACCAATGATTACCTCTTAAGTCATCATTGAAAAAGCGAAGTTTCATTGGTTTCCCCATGTATATTTGACGTTCATTGCGTGATGTGAATGTTTACGTATACCCGTAGGTACTGCTGTTCTATCATCTATGATACTATGCATAGAATACTTACCACTTAAGGATTTTATGATAAGGCATCTTTAAAAACCAATGCTGTTACATTTCTTGCGTACCGACTTTTTTGGAAATATACGTTTTTGCTTTGTTTGTCTGTGATTGTCGAAAACAAGCCCACTTTGTGTTCCCCACTAACGCTTAGTGCGTTCAAGAACGGCATTAGTACCACTGTTTAAGACACTTCATCCCAACAATGGTTTTTGCTGCTATGTCTGTTTGTTTATATGCGTGAATGTTTGTATGTTTGGTTGTTTACATTGGAAAAGGTTTAACTATAATCAATTTGTAAAGTCTAAAACTGCAGCAACTTGGCTTTCTATAAAGTGGCCACTTAGCTCATACAATAAAACATGTTAAGTCCAGTTAAAATTGGTATTTCAAAGCATATCAGTGCTTTAAAGAATTTAAAATTCACTGTAAAACCTTATTATCCCTTCTATTGCTTGAAAGAAGTAACTTTTGATCAATTTGTTCGATGGAAAATGTAATGTTACTAAGAATGCAATGGCCTCCGCACCGTAGTCAGCTACGCGGCGATGCACGTCCTGGTTATAGTAGTCCTTGGCCCCTACATATACGTTGAATCACCAGCTTGATCATGAATCACCATTCGTTCAGTGCGACTAGTGAGCCAGTTTTGTACGCACCAAAAATAGTTTCCGTGTATTCCACGCGCTACCACTCTAGTTGTTAGCCTTTCGTAGGGAACCTTGTCAAAGGTTTCTTGAAAGTCGAGGTAAACACGGTCTACTGCTTTTGTACAGTCGTATATGCGGTTAACTTCTTCGAAGAAGTCGATGAAGTCTGTGGGGTAGCTTTGTTTTTCCTTGATCCCATGCTGGGTGTCAGTAATCGGGTTTTGGGCTCAGAGATGCTTTGTTGTGCATACTTCAAGTAATTTCTCTATTGTTTTACTGACAACAGATGTTAGACTTATAAGATGATAGTTATTAGGTGTATGTTGGTTCCTCTTGTTGAAAATAAGAGTGACATTTGCCTGATTCCAATCCTCAAACAATTCTAGTTTCAAGAGATCGATTGAAGATGTTTACAAAGGGTTTGCTAAATACTTCGTCTGTTTTTTCCTGTCTCTGGGGAGCAAGGCACGCGAGTCCAGTTAATTTATATGGGTTTAGAGTGCTCTTTGGGAATTTAAAGCATGGTATTGCAGGATTTCAGCTAAGTCATCTCGAGTGAATACTGAAGTGAAGTATGTAAGTATTAGGAGTAATAGCTTCGCTTGTTTGTATATGATAAAAGGTACCCACATATGATTTATGTATTAACTGTAGATGGCATGGGATTAAAATAACAGCCCAAGAATTGACTAAACTCATTGTTCCCGTTAATATATCCTTTCTTTTTTATTCTGTTATGTATTATTTTTGTTTTAAACGAATACTTTTTTCACCATGAAAAATAGCAGTTAGTTTTAATTCATTTATATACTCGTATATGAGTTTTCATTGTTTCCCATGCATATTTCGTCATTATGCTTCTGTAGACAATTATTCTATGCATAAAAACTTTTTTGATTTGTTAAAAACATAATACAGAGGATGTTTTTTTCAACCTCCGATGGGCTATAAAAAACGCTAAATTTACATACAATAATTTTATTGCCATCCGTACTGCAGGGTCTTAATTATTTCTCTACATAACTACCAAAACAGTTGAGGTATTTCTCATATCGCAACACAAGCTTCTCGATGCCATCTTCAAAGAAGTTAGCCGCCATTGAGGAAAGATACGTCTTGACGGATGCAATGGGCCCAGACCCGACGCAGCTTCCGGTGGTACAAACTAGGCCTTGAAATGTCTGGAAATTCTTCAAAAACTACTACTACTACTGATTGTAAATCTTTGCTCGGTTGTGACCATCTGAATAACACGCTGAACGAGGCATACAATAGCGACAGACTGGCGCCGTTGTCCTTCTTCATGGACGTCTGTTCGCCCTTCTTTATATTTTGTACAACATTCTACCTTCTCTCATAAAGTCATCACCGTACATTTTACTCATTCTGCAATGGATTTCAGCTGCACTACGTTCTTCTGTTTGCAGAAAACAGATTAAACTCCGTTATTCACATTTGGCGGGAACATCAATCGTAGTGGCCATGTTCAACTGCCTCGGGCAATCAGGCTGTATCCGTTTTGACAATTATGTAAAAAATAAGTATGAATCTACAGTACTTTTGGTAATAATATAGTTTTGTTGTATAAATTTGTCTCATTTTTTAACCCATCGGAAGTTAGAAAAATAGTCCTCGTAGATTGGAATTTTTAAGTGTATCAATATTTCTTTTGCCCCGCTATGTTTTGGGTATTGGTTGTTGATAACAAACTCGAACATTCATAAAAATCGTAATATTTTGTACAATTGTATCTTAGCATTGGGAAACCATAGGAAAAGTAAAGAAATTGGCTGTTTGTTTCGCATTAACTGATTGGGATAAAACACTGTCGATCTGAGTTGTGCTTTTTTTACTACGAGAAAATAATCATTTTTTATGTCAAGCCATCGCATGGGATAAGAAACGTTTTTTTGGCAACAGTATATGAGTAGGTCAGTGATTGAATTCCAGTAATGCAAAAAAACATTACCCAAAATTTACTCTACATTTTAAAATTTCATGAGCGTCGCATGGTGATTTTTCAAATGGCTTATTTATTATTCATCTTTGCCTCAATGGTAAACGGAAACATCAACCTTGTATTATAAGGTAAGAGAATGTGTGCACAAAAATTAGATAAATAAACATTTCATATATGTGAATAGTTATGGTCCAATTTTGTTGCTTTAAGATGCAACGCACAGGCTCATTTATGTTACTCATGTTTATGCTCATTTATGTTGCATTCTGTTGCTTCAATTGGTTATCACTTGTTTATCCATTCTGAGCTTTCATCATCAATAAAATGTTTTATTTTTCGTCAGTACTTTCAAATCATTTTGAACTCATCCTTCACATTTTCCTCATGTTGAGTGTCACTTGTTTATCCATTTTGAGCTTTCATCGTCAATAAGATATTACTAAACAAGGAAGAGGCAATCAAAACATGGAAATTGTTTGTTTCATGAATGGAGGAAAATTTTTCTTGAAGATAGGATCAAGAATTTAGCGGTTCATTAAAGAACTCTCACTCATCAACATGAGCCGATTTTAAATGAATAAATCATATATTTAACGCTGTAGGAGTTATTCATTTATTTTAAGGTGAATCAATTCTTGTCTTGCATCCTGACACTTAAATCAATAAAAATTAAAAAAACAAAAAAGCCCAGCCGAAGTTGAATGTTTTTTGATGAAAATTCTTATAACTTTACAGCGATCAGTACACAACATTCATTTCAGTAACTCGTCAGTGTGTGTTGAATATCACATTCCACTTTACGAGTTTGATTGCATAAAATTACAACTTTTTCATGAGAATTTGTGAAGTAATATGTGTGTACAATTTCATACATCAAGTAATACATACTATGAAAATTGCAAAATAAGCAGCAAGAGCTTCAAAAAATGTAAACCGAGTTTTCGGTATTGAATCTAAAAAATACAAGCACTGAATTAGCAACTTGAATTTCAGTTTCATGTCAGATATGCACTCTCACTATCGCACGTCATTCGTCTCTGGAACACATGATTTTTAAATCCATTTCCGTAAGTATGAATTTGTAATTGCGATTTATGGTATGCTTAATAGTTACTTTTACTGTTAGCAATACTATCATACATCCGCTCACGCTTGGGCTTGTTTCGACTAATTTTTATTACTATCCTTTTTTCATTTTTAAGCCTTATAATTCCTAATTTGACTTTCATAATGTAATATTTACCAGAAAGACTTTGAAAGTGCTGCATTTTATTGACTGACGTTGTTTTATGTATCAACTTCATTGCAAAATTTTTGCTCAATTTTCTTAAATTCTAGCAGACTGCGTTAGCCCACGTGATTCGGTCGTTGACGAGCGTATGTTGATTATAACCACCCACACCGAAGCTTCAAAACGCACTGACTCTGAGATGTTTGATCCAGATGGTCACAAGTTCACGACAGCTTACAGTCAAATTAGAACAAAAATTTGACCAAAAATGGCCACTTCCAATAGAAATTTATACAAGCCTGAGCAAAATAGCACAACAAGATTGAGTTCTGTTAATTCACGTACCAACTATTACGAGGGTATAAATTACGATCATATAGTTGATTACATATTATCAAAAATACTCTTAAAATAAACCTAAAATACTTACTGTGAAACACAGATCTGAAATTTGAGAGAGAACAGTGATGTAAGTCTCCTCCAAATGATCATTATTGACCTATAGTAAAATTTAACTAGAATAGCTGTTCAATTATTAACTACATATTGGACATAGCAGTGTCTATCGAGGCTGGATGAGGTAAAACACGTCATTTTAGTATTTTTTTCAAATTGGCTGTAGTAAGAGCCAGATTGCTATTTATTTCTTGGGTAACGTGTTAACTCTATAAGATGCAAGGATTTGTCAAAGGTAATGCATTATTTACATTGCATTTCCCTGAGAATTGAGCACAACCTTTTTGACCTACTGTGTGGGAGGTCTTATTGTCACTGTTGATTGGTACTAGGACATTTATAAAAGTAACGGGTTTTTTTAACATAATGAGTAAAGTTATTTTTGCGTAACAGCTGTTTTGCTGAAATAACGTTTCAATATTAAACATTATGTAACATTATTGTCGTGAGATGCTATCGTGTTTCGTGTGCTAATGGATTGTTTACATTTAAGTCATGGATAAACGACGTTGGTGTTGGCATTAGTTCCGTTGACGATGGACTATTCATCACGCTGTTTGGAGTCTCAAGTTGTAGAGCATGGGTTGCTTCCGCATACTTTTTCGAAGTTGGTGAAACTGATGCTGCTCGTGGTGTGTTAACAGGATTACTTAAATCCCCGCTGACAACATTGACATGTTGTTCATTTGGATTGTGCAATGTCGGTTTTGTGACTCCTTCTAGCAATGCATCCCACTGTTGGGGTCATGTGAATTTTTATTTTTCATACGTTCAAGTGCTACTGTTCTAGTGTGTCCACTTATTACTGACGATGTTGGTGGTCTAGGTGGGGCTTGCCATTTACCACATTGTGCGTTAAGTTTATGTTCAATGCTGGAGTACTGCGTTTGTAGTAGAAGTTTTCTTCAAAAGAAATTATTTTTGAAAACTCTGTGGTTTTAGATGAGTCTGGTATGGTTCATGTTGTTTTTAAGCGCGTGCTAATATCTTGAGACGGCTGCTGTAGAGGCGTCCTTATCTTTATCCTACATTTGTGCGTTTTGTTTGTTGCCGTAGTACTGCAGTTGCTACATAGATATTCCGTAGTAAGGAGCGAGGGTACTGTGATTACAGAGAAACAGATTCCGTCCTCCTAGTTTCTGTGCAAATCATGTAGGAAGGTATTTTTTTGTCAATGCTTCATTAATTTCAGAAGCAGAAGGGAATGTTAATTCTTCAGTGCATTCCTGCAGAGACGAACACTTTTAATATGCTAAGAACACAACTAGGAATACTACGGCGTTAAAACTTGTTGTATTTAACAAAAAAGAAAATGTCATGACATATTAACACAATATTTCCAATGTAATATCCATTAAATGTTGTCCATGGTTGTTGTGACAACTCACGGCTCTTATAACTGTCGTTTCCTCGAGATTCTTTAGTGTATCAGACGAGAGTTGTGCTATTGCATAGCAAATGTTGTTTGAAATTCTTACAATTTTCATCGCTTTGAAAATATAGGCTCGCAATTTAAGATATCCCCACAAGAAAAAGTCGTCTGGGA
The DNA here is from genome assembly GCA_006783055.1 of Trinorchestia longiramus. NCBI lineage: Eukaryota > Metazoa > Arthropoda > Malacostraca > Amphipoda > Talitridae > Trinorchestia > Trinorchestia longiramus. The sequence continues at coordinate 206,422 of VCRD01000374.1, forward strand.
TCAAATCTGGAGAGAGATAAGGTTCAGGTATGTCATCCAACCTTGAACACAAATGATTTGGAAAGCCCTCTCTCAACAATACAGTTGTTTTTTTGGATCTATGGGCAGTGACTCCATCCTGTTGAAACCAAATATTGGTTTCAGCGACTAGAAGTTCTCCAATCATAGTTCGATATCATTCACCATTAACTGTTGCAGTTGTGCCATCATTTTCAAAAACGTGAAGACCAATCACACTGGAAGCAGTTATTCAACACCACACCCTCACACAAAATGAGTGCAGTAGTTTTTCGTGGATTTCTTCTGAATTTTCATTACTCCAAATTTTTTACTACGTGTAATTACATGACCAAATGAATGAAAATGAGCTTCATCAGAGAAGATTATGTTTTCGATATAAAAGCCATCCTCGCACAGATGAAGCGTGGATTCCATGTAACTAGGACGCAGTTAACAATCATTGAGCAATATCTCTTTAGTCATTTGAGTTTTTAGGGACATAATTTCAGGTTATTTTTCAATGACGGGGCAATGACCATAAGTGATGATTAATTTTAATGATTAATTTTTTATTAACTAGCTGACCCACACATGAAAATTCCCGTGTTTTTTTACTGAATTTCTTCGATTGTTCGGTCAGTAGACACGGGCTTTGCAAAGAAGTTTCCACATTGAAGGGTGTGCCTTTGGTATCCACAATACAATGCCTACAGTACATGTACACTCTGCTGATTTTCTCCTATCTAAATCCTTACGAGCGTGACAAAGAGACGGACCAAGCAAGCAAGCAACAAACTGTGTATTTTTATATGGTTGAATCAAGGACTACTATAACCAGGACGTGCATCGCCCTGACTACGGTAGTGGAGGCCATTGCATTCTTAGTAACATAACATTTTCTATTGGACAAATTGATCAAAAATTACTTCTTTCAAGCAATAGAGGTGATAACAAGGTTTTACAGTAAATTTTAAATGGTTTAAAGCACTGTAATGCTCTGAAATACCAATTTTTACCGGACTTAACATGTATTATTGTACGAGTATGAGCTTAGTAGCCACTTTATAGAAAGCCGAGTTCCTGCAGTTTTAAACTATACAAGCTGAATATAGTTAAACCTTTTCTAATGCAAACAGCCAAACATACAAACATTCACGCATATAAAAAACAGACATAGAAGCAAAAACCTATCAAACTGCACCGATTATTCAGCCAACCGGGCCTTCTTGACAAAGGTCTGAAGGACTGCATTCTTCTGCTAGTCTTTCTCTGAGGGGTTGACAGCAAATTTGAGGGGTTGACAGCAAATTGAGTGAGTGTATGAGTCGTCAGAATACTGTCTTTCTTTGACTCGTACAGTTCCTTGACGTCAGCAAATGATGCCGCGTTTCATTGTCAAGACTGATCTTCTGGCCCTTCTCACTGATCCAGTTGTTGCGGATGCAATTGTTTAGCATATGTAGCTCCAGTTGTTTAGCAGATGTACTGTGTCAAAAAGGAGAAACCAGACACGCTCGTTGTCAAGAGGATGCTTGGCTGTGGCACTGCAATTACCTAGTGATTAGAATAGAAGTGGCCTTGCAGTCTCGGTTGTTCTCGGCCATGCCACTCAGCAACCCACCAGAAATTGAAACAGTTGGGCGAATCTGTACTTCATCTACCAAGAGAAACACATTCTTCTGTTGCAGTGTCTGGACTTTGTCAAATGTTTCCCTCAGCACCTGGTCCTTGTCAATAGATGAAGTGATGTATTGCAGCTTGCGTTTGCATGGCAGCACCAAAAAGTCTCTGAGCTGTTCATCATTACACTTCGGGTATGATTGAAGAGCAAAACAATCATTCATGGAAAACTGCTTCTGTGATAAAAGTTCCAACAGATGTCAAAAATACCAACTTCTTCTCCTTCTTGGTGTCGACATAGGCTGACGTGTGAGCTTGAAGGGTGACAACATTTTGGATCGTTTTGTCAAACGGGATGTCATCCATAGTTCATTGCCAAGCGCACAGTTTCGTCGGACTGCGTATGCGATCTCAAACCATTGTTGGGATGAAGTATCTTAAACACTGGTTCACTAATGCCGTTCCTGAACGCACTGAGCGTTAGTGGGGAACACAAAATGGGTTTGTTTTCGAAAATCACAGACAGGCTGCACTCACTGAAGTTGTCAGTCATGAATAAACACACAAGCCTTTCTTTCGATCTTGAAATAATCAAGTTCTTGTACTGCTTCTGCAGGTTACGTTCAGGTTTGAAAGCATCAAATGAAGTAATCTTCTCCTTCTGGAGAAAATACCTCAGATTTTGGTCTTCCACTTTCGCCGGGGGAGATACAGGTTTTGGAGATGGCCGACATGAATCAGGCACATTGAAGATACTGGGAGGGATTTCACTTGTTCACACAACCCCACAGTTGTTCAGCATTCGTAATACATATAATTAGTAATAAACTTTGTAAACAAACAGTATCCACTTAGAAATACAGCAATGTGCCTCGAAACAAACAACAATGTCCGATTCAAACCGAGCGACAGACTACGACTATGTTCGCACTATGACAGGTGGGAGTTAACTGAACTCGGTGAACTGGCCTCTGCTACCGTAGTCAGCTACATGGTCATGGTAGTCAGCTTGTATAAAAGTTCTTTAATGGGGCATCCTTTCTGGCCCACCCAGTATTTACCAGGTAATATACAAGATGTCTCACAAAAATGTCCCTTATTTTTGTATCAATTATAGCTTCAGTTCAAATTGAAATATTTTGAGTCTATTTGTTTCATGCTATTTAAAATTTTGTTTTTTATTCAGATAAAATAAAATTGTTAATATCTACACAATATTTACTGCACAGTAGAAAGTTGAATGAACAGGAGTACAACATGCTTTGTGTCAAGAAAATCATAGAGAGACGGCACAAACCTTAATACGTAATTCCATTGGATATAAAAAATATTTAAAAATTGTATCCTGCATTCGCACGAGTATTTAACCCATTTGTGAGTTAAAAAGCTGTGAACAAGTACCAAGAGCTTTTAACGAAAAGTTCCCTGAAAGAAACTCCCCCGATAAGAAAACGGTTTATCGAACAATGAGGAAATTTAATGAACATTGAAGTATTGTGAACAAAGGAAATTCAGGAAGAAGAAAAACATAACGAACTGAAGATAATATTGCAATTGTGCGATAATTGACCACAGAAAATCCTCGAACCTCTGTAAAGTGCAATGAAAGCGGTCATATAAATGCGTTCCAAAGTATTTTAAAGAAAGATGTTCGTGTTCATCCGTACAAAAGGCAAATAAAACATCAGTTACTGCCCCCTGACTAGGCAAATCAAAGAACATATTGCAAATGGATTACCGCACAAGAATCAAAGTTCATCGAAAGATTAGTAGTCACTTATGAGGCTGCATTTTCGATGAATGTCATGTTGAAAGATATTAAATGTTGAGTTCTATTCCATTCATTAAAGTTCATTTACTGTTTTATTGTTAGAATTTAGTTTTGTTCTTTGGAAAGCTGGAAATAAAGAAAAATATCAAATAAAAAGAGGAGAGCAAAACACACTGATAAAAACTTCATTATAATGCGAACGTTTCGGGCTAACACCCATCATCAGCTTTTCTTAAAAGAAAATTTAACATATACCACTGAAACAAAAAAGAAAAAGATGTAAGAACATAAATGTAGAAGAATAGCCAAAAGAGATATAACAAAAAACACAACTAAGAACCAATAATGGTAAGGGGGTATGAGCTTAACTGGTTGTTAAGTGATGGCTTGCATTTAAAAATGAAAAGAGACTCTAAAATTCTAAGATCTAAAACACTTGAAGCTGCACGTACCTACTACTTTGAAATGACTAGAATGGGGTATTGTATTGCACGTTTCTGCATGATCGCGAACAGCAGAATGAGACGGACTGGTCAGACGAGCACCAGTGCGGTAACTAACTCCAAAATGCTCGGCCATTCTAGCTCCGAGAGTACGTGTGGTCATGCCAACGTACTCAGAAGCACAACGTGCACAACTGTACGAATACACTAGAGAGGCCTGCATAGTGGACGGAAGTTTGTCTTTATAACTGAAAAAAGAACCAATTCTAAATTTGTTTCTTAAAATTATATGAAATTCTATACCAGTGAAATGTCTAGAGAGGAGGGCCAGTAATTCTGTTTTCAGTTTTTCTGAGTAAGGTCCAAAATACGGTAAACACAGATAAATTGGTTGAGAGATCAGATGTTGAGACGTCGAATTCGGTGAAACATTGGTATTTTCAAACTTTTTATCCAAAAATTTACCTATTTGGTATTCGATGAATGAAGATCTAAAACCATTTTGACGGAAAAATTCAGTTAAAAACAAGAACTCTAAATGAAGGAGAGTAAAATTTGAGCATATTTTATAAGCACGGTAAAGCATAGTTCTAATGCAGTTTAGTTTAAAACGGAACGTGCAATAGCTAAAGAAGCTCATTCCTAGACCAGAAAAAGTATTTTTTCGGTAAACGGACTCTTCAAATTTATTCTCTCGTCTAGTTACCAAACAATCAAGAAAAGGCAATTCATTAGTGTTTTCACACTCCATGGTGAATCTAATATTTGGATGCTGGCTATTAATAAAATCAAAAATAGTGTTGCATGGTATTTTTCACGGAACAGCAAAAAAGTATCGTCTATGTAACGGCGATAAAATACGGGCTGGAATTCTTTAGGACAAAGTTTTAGCCATTTTGTTTCGTTGAAGCACATGAATATATTTGCAAAGGTTGGACCTAGGGGTAGACCCATGCCAAGTCCCTCAATCTGCTTATAAAATTTGCCATTGAACACAAAGAAGGAATACTTTACCGCAAAGTCTAACAGAGTTTTGAAAAATTTACGACAAAGACCCATAAATAGAGAATTAGGATCTGTAAAAAGTTGTAAAAGACATATATCTATAGTTTCCTCCAACGGAATATTAGTAAACAGGTTTTCAATGTCAAATGATGTCATAAAACATTTTGACGCGTTACTAATCCTACTCAAATCATTAACAAAAGAATGAGAATTCTCTAATGTAAATTCGTTGCGAGAAATAGGATTTAAGATTGGGACCAAAAATTTAGCAACAGAAAATCCTGGAGTATTATAAGCAGCAAATATCGGTCTGAATTGAAACATTGTAGAAAAATTGCTTTTATGTATCTTTGGCAAGCCATACAATTTACCAGGCCCCGAGCCCGAAACAAAAATTTTACTGTAATTATCTGCAGACAACATTTTTAGGTCTTTTAGTTTACGGAGGAAGTTATTGACCTTACTCAGAAAAACTGAAAACAGAATTACTGGCCCTTCTCTCTAGACATTTCACTGGTATAGAATTTCATATAATTTTAAAAAACAAATTTACAATTGGTTATTTTTTCAGTTATAAAGACAAACTTCCGTCCACTATGCAGGACTCTCTAGTGTATTCGTACAGTTGTGCACGTTGTGCTTCTGAGTACGTTGGCATGACCACACGTACTCTCGGAGCTAGAATGGCCGAGCATTTTGGAGTTAGTTACCGCACTGGTGCTCGTCTGACCAGACCGTCTCATTCTGCTGTTCGCGATCATGCAGAAACATGCAATACAATACCCCATTCTAGTCATTTCAAAGTAGTACGTGCAGCTTCAAGTGTTTTAGATCTTAGAATTTTAGAGTCTCTTTTCATTTTTAAATGCAAGCCATCACTTAACAACCAGTTAAGCTCATACCCCCTTACCATTATTGGTTCTTAGTTGTGTTTTTTGTTATATCTCTTTTGGCTATTCTTCTAAATTTATGTTCTTACATCTTTTTCTTTTTTGTTTCAGTGGTATATGTTAAATATTCTTTTAAGAAAAGCTGATGATGGGTGTTAGCCCGAAACGTTCGCATTATAATGAAATTTTTATCAGTGTGTTTTGCTCTCCTCTTTTTATTTAAATTGAAGAAAATTCCAGCAAATGTGCCAGAAAAATATCATTAACGTTATTTCAATGATTCCTTGTTCCAATGGGTGTTCCAATTCTGTTCATTCAACTTCCTTCTGTGTAGTAGATATTCTTTAGATATTAACCATTTTATTTTATCTGAATAAAAAAACAAAATTTTCAATAACAAGAAACTAATAGACTCAAAATATCTCTATTTGAACTGGAGGTATAATCTATACAAAAATAGGGGACATTTTTGTGGGACACCCTGCATATATATATATATATATATACATATATATATATATATATATATATATATATATATATATATATATATATATATATATATACCAGCCAATAACAGATCACAGAACAGTAAAACACAAACCAACCAGACAACTACCAACTGCAAAAACCGCGTAAATAAAACATAACCTCTTGCATAACCTGAAAATATTCATCAGTAAATTGAAGAGGTTGTAAAAATGTTGGGTATTAAGGTACCACTTTCCCTTCCTTACATGCTCCAATGTTTTTTCTATGTCGAAAGGTATTTTTATCATCCATCCATCGAACATGTTTGGATTTATTCCAACTTTAATGCAAAACAACTGCATTACCTTTTATTAAACCTATCAAAATAAGGCACATTTATAATTTATTTTGCAATATTTCCGTTTTGTATAGCACGTTTTAGCCATATTTCTAATGTAGTACTCTAAAATACTTTTCTCAACAGCATGTATCTTTTCTGCACATAAGGGTATGGAATAAATAAAATAATAATAAAACAATACAATGGTTCAATAAAATGGGAGCGTACCACTTTTCACATTGAGAAAGAGATAGTTTGGCCGGCGCGCTTGTCATTGCGATTTGTACGTCATCTGCGTACAAATCATCTATTTGTACGTCATCTGAAACTAGAATGCAAGATAAAAACATTGACCGCTGCCAGCTAGGAATTGTCGCAAGCGTATAATAGGTTCCTGCAACTAAGGGGCATGCAAAACTGAAACTGAACATCCGGGCATAAAGAACATACTCAAATTTTGGTGAGCCACGACAAGTTTACGCCCAATTCTCCCTGCTGTTAAAAGGAAAACCTATTAAGTGAACCGAATGGAATTCTAAGCTAAGAAAATGATATTACATACTACAGTGTTCTCTCTCTTGTGAAAAACAACCTCATTATACTAGATTTTCACTATAGCTATAAAATTTCCCGATGAATAATCTCCCGAAATATTCAAGCATGTAGACACGAAAGTTCTACTCTAGGCAAGAAAAAAGCAAAGAAAGGTTTTCAGTGCTGCGTTGTGCTAACGATGCAACACAATGCAACGCTTGAGTGTAGCTGTTATGGGGATATCTACAAGGATTCGGGCCTCAAAAGGCGTTATGTGGCAGCTCCCAGTGCTTTATTACAACTCTAAAACAGCTTAGTTTAATAAGTACATTTTCAGTGGTTGAAATTTAGCGTGAAATTTAAAAGTTCAATGTTTGCATTATTTTCATTCTAATTGCAGAGAACAAACATAAATTTATTTTAAAATAAACTCATGAGCATAGAAAAGAGCGAAAATATGGGCTCTGCTAACATTGTGAACCCTCATTCCTCGGTAAATCATGCATGGTTACTTACCTCACTATATTCATCTCTACTAAGAAAACCGGAAGAAATAGAAGTCTGCTCTCGTCCAGACGATATGAAACATGCTGCAGATATCAAATGACATCTAGTTGTCCTGTGACGCTCACCTCTCACCCTGAACACCTCATCCTTAAATCACTCTCTTTATTGGGATTGTTTGGTTATGTACAAGTATAGAGAAGTTGGCATTGAAAGATTACTAGCTCTCAGCCTTTGCAATTTATTTTTCGCTAGTTACTACCCATAACTATTTCTTAAAATAATTTTCTGACCATCTCATCATCAGTACCACTGACAGAAAAATACATCATCGAGTATCTGCAAGCCGACAGTCCACACAGCCTTCGTTCGTTTCGCCGGTCTTGTCAGCACAAGTTGGAGCTGGTGTGAACCTCGGTATAAGTACCAGCACCGGTGAATAATTTCCGTGGCACGAATGTCGTTCCTCATTTATGGCTCCAATTGAATTGGAAATTTGATTTAAGACACGGGGAGCTGCTTATCGGCTTTACTGCTATGCAAAGCGACGTCCCTAACTTGAGCCTTGAGTGACACTTGGCAGCTCCTTTTTTTCATTATTATGATGTTCAAGTTCCTTGTCCTCGCACAAATGAATGTCACTGTACAAAAATAGAGTCTACAGATGGAATTCCTGTTGCTTCAGAGTGTGTATTTTCACAACGGATGCCATCTTTTGCCGTGTTTTATCAAGCACATTACCCATATTTCAGTTTCTGTGTACACCATTCATTCACCTAATATATTTTAAATTTTCTTCGTTAGAACTATTGAGTATACAAATAAGTTACAAAAATACATGCTCATTACTCTTAATATTATAGTCAGATTACCTACAACATCGTCCAGCTAAGCATTGCAATGGACGCACTATTGAATGGTAGTTCAGTCTCCTGAGTTCAACCGCTGACTTCTATAAAGAGCTTAATTACAATACCATTGTTTTTATGTTAATGAATACCTAATTTATTCTCTTATGAAAAAAATCACTAACCTGCTATTTCTAATAGCGAAGAGGGGCTTATTCGTGGGCCATATAAACTGTCAGTGACCAGCAACGTCTACCGTCTACACTCTACAAGCTGAACGATCTTCTTTTATTTCATTACTATCAAAAAACTTTTTAGAAGGAAAATTAGAAGTCAACCCAAATATCATTGCATTTCTAAAACAATTACATGCCCATCTACTATCAAAAAATCGAATTCAAGCAACTGTAATTTAATATCTTTCTGTCGTAGTAGTGCAAGAGTAATTCAGAGCTGGGTGCAAGTTTTTTTTGCTTGAATGAGCGCTTGAAAAAACATCCAAGTAAACCTTGAGTATAATTATCATTTTCCTGGGTGTTATCATATTACTAAACAAGAAACCTGTGAAAAAAATTGAATTCTCTTCCACTGAGTTGCCCCAAATTAGAAAAGCAGCTATTGAGAAGCAAGAGAACAAAAGTCAACAGTCGAAAATTTTAAAAAATATATTAAATTTGATAATTTGAGCATTATAAAAACATGAATGAATTTTCAGTTAAAGTAATTTGGGCACAGTGCTTACGCTGCATGCAATCCCGAGTATGACCTAAAACAGTCATATTTGAACCCCTTTACCGATTCTTGCGTTCGTAATTCTTCTTGAGCCACACTTGCTCTCGTTCACATGAGCACCATGAGCACCTCCCACTCATTATATGAGACTCTACCTTTTCCGGCTGGCTTACAGAGATAGAACATTCAACGTCCGGGACTGATTCTTTGAAGATATATACTGTATTTTCTGTAAAGTACGAACAAATAACTCGAATTTTTATTGGAGCACATTATACAAAATATCAGTTCTACTGGCATATAATTTAGCTTTCAATATCAAATATTGATTTAGTTTGAGGGCGACAATATGTTATGAGAGTGGTATAATTGTAGGCAATGTAAAAAAGAGGAAGCTTTCATGTAAGCATCTTTCACAATGAGTTCACGTTCAATGTGTTGTTTTAGCCCCAACTCATAGAAAACGTAAATGAATGTGGTTGTGAGAGCAGGTCCTTGATACCCCTTTCCTGTTATTTAGCCCTTCTTCCAGAAAATTACTGAATGAGAAAAGCAAAATCATAGAAACTCTCTTTAGTAGAAACTGTACATGTTCCGTTACGTATCCAACAAACTTGCCCGTGCGAATAGCCCATTTACGAGTAATTGCACGCTGTAAGAAAAATTTGATCATTTGTAAAATGTTCTGATTACAATTTGATTTTTTACTGCTACAGATGGAACTGATACATCGTAAGCTGAATATAATTGAAAAACTGCAGCAATGAATTTGGAATAATACATTTGAATATTTAGAAAGACTAGAAAACTAATTTGTTTTATTTTTACACCTGCTTCAAATGCAAATCAAATTAACTTCATTATGATATATCACACTGTTCAGCATCTCAAATTACAGAATAAACTCACTGCAAATGGAATCAGGTTTTAAATTTTTACGCTAACACCGTAGGAATAATGATGCTCTCAACAACTGTTCTCGTTCTCTGTGGGGAATCCTATAATAGAGGCCCGTAGGGGCATTTGAGGAGGTTGATGAAGGTCGTGTGCCTTTTCTTTCCTACGTTGCAGCAGACAGGACATATGTCTCATCAATCAATGATCATGCTGAAACCGACCACGGTGACTATGGGATTTGAGCCTGTATCTCGCCTCTCAAACATGAATGTTCACCAGTTGACCAGTCTAATAGCTTCGACATAGAATGGAATTGGCATCACAGAATGTCAAAATGCATTTATTCGTTCATGGTAATGTTTAATCATCAACTGTAAATCCATTCTAGGAACTCACAAAGTATTACTGTTTGAAATAGTTTTAATTTCATCGTTGGTGTGACTTTACATACTCATAAATGATTAATGTTTCATGTTTCTTCGATAGCTCGATACATCCATACAAGTAAACCATTGAATAAATTGCAGCCGGGCCGTCCTCGAATTCTACTGCGATGTCCGACTGGGGGCACATATGAAAACACTTTCTTTAAATTAGTGTACCACAACTAAAAGAAATTTCAGTGGCAGATAGATTTTTGTTAAAATGAAATTAGAGCCAGCTGAGCTGAAAGCATAAACAAAGGGAAAAAAATGTTCGGTTGTAAGCGTAAAAATTTTTCATGATAAGCTTCTAGACCCTTCTAGGGTTTCTCAACTTTTCTCTGACCTTGTATCCCTTCAGTATTTCCACAGATGAGCATGTATCCCTAATTATTCACTGATATATGCACATAAATGTTTAGAAATAATTACCATATGAACATATTTTTTCGTTCTATTGCTAAGATTAAATGTACCCATTTAGATAAGCAAATGTACCTCTAGGGGTACAGGTACCCCAGTTTGGGAACCCCTGTACTAGACCATTCAATACGAGTACATACGCCTAAGTTTACGAAGTATACCTGTCATAGCGTAGATAAATTGTTGTAAGGGCAAAATTTAATCCTCCTATATACTGTATATTAAATTATTGATAATATAAACGAAAAAGTACCAGCAAATTTTAAAGAATAATTGTCAATAGGTAATGTCCTTTTTATGAAGCCATAGGAACGATATCATACTACCATAAAGGTGTAAAGACACAGATATTGAAATTTACATTTGAACATCTGAAGAAATTTATAGAGTTCCAGGACAAAATTCTTTTTCATGGGAAATAATATTGAGATTGTTTAACCATAACTGAGCTCGTCATATGTACCGGAAAACCGCAGTTCTGACTCCCAAAGAAAATTTTCTCAATCTTAAAATTTTAGCAATATACCGTCATGGAATTGAAGGATTTTTCGTTTGAAAAAAAGGCAATGCAGCATCATCGTGAACGGAATGAATGTGGCTGTCTGTTGAGATATCTCATAAGAAAGTGTGTTCGTTTCTGTCACCGAGTTTGAACAATGGTTAACGATTTAAATCATTCTGCGATAACTACTCGGAAGTGATTTTAGAACTTTGTAAACATTATCTAAAGACCTAGTTGATCCCACACATGTCTTCATTCTGTGGAAATCTTGAACCAGCATTGACTATAAGATGACTTGTAGTGTCATCGAAAACTTCAATTGAAAATGAAATTTGTTGTTGAGACATTCGTAAAGATTCAGACAATAATTTCGTTTAGTTGGCTTAGATGAGAGCCAAAGATGTAAACGGTACATTAATAAAAAACTACACTATGGTTTTTCAGAGGTGAGAAAATAAAGGCTATTGAACTAAGTAGTTATTACACAAAATATACTCGTATGTACAGAGTGACACAAAAACAAGAACTTTTCAACAGTCCAATAAAAGCAAGAGTGATGGAAGAAAAATATTTCATTCATAGTATTTGAAACCTTAAAACAAGTCATTTAAGAAACAGTGATGAAATATTCATTATTTAAAAATTACGTTCCGTAGATGACGTCATCCTGTACGAACACATTCTTAAAATCTGCTGTTGAGATTCCTCAGTAACCGCTGCAACATCTCAGCTGGGATACTGTGCATTTCATCCTGAATTCTCTGTTTAACTCATCCACAGTTCTTGATCGAGTCGTGTACACGTTACTCTTGAGATAGCCCCACAAGAAAAAATCCCAAATGGACAAATCTGGCGATCTAGGGGGTCAGAGAACGATACTGAATCTTGGGATCACACGGTTACTGAACAATTCTCGCACAGCCTCCAATGATTGCCATGCAGTGTGTGATGTCACTTCGTCCTGTTGAAACCAGGTTTCTTGAACGTGTGGGAAATTCTTCAATTCAGGTGTAACGAAGGGTTGTAACATCTCCACGTTACTATTTACTATACGAGAATTGTTCGGGAACCGTGTGATCTCAAGATTTGAGAAAAATCAAGTTTTTTGTGTGTCATCCTGTATATATTCTATTATACCCCAAGCTCAATAATCTAATTTGTTATGAAAATATATGTATTCTGTTATAACCTACGTGTAGGAAAATTAAGTATTCATTAGCTAACATACGTATAGTACCAGTTTCGAAAATTTATTTTTCTAAAAGTTTGTTTGAAGGTTATAAATCCTAATTTTCCCTCTGCATACACGGTTCACAGCATGTTCTCTTTAGAGGCTTAAGCGATTACTTATCCTAAAATTTACCCATCAATTGCACCTAATGCAATTTTTACTAGGTATTATAGACATGTGTGTGCTTTAGTTTATAAAAAACACGAATTACAGTTTTCCATGTAAAAATCTGGCCTCTAACTCATCATTCTCTTTAAATATTCAACTTTCTCTGTAGCTCACTCAGAGAAACAATAAAAAGCAGATTCGGGCAGGGCCACAAAATGAAAATCTTAATTCTCCCCTTTATGCCAATGAGTTTGATTGCATTCACTTCGCATCACTTGGCGGAGATTTGAATTTGCATGCTAACAGAATACGCTAGATGACAGCCATGTTTCCTGCAGCTGTATCAGACATCCATTTTTCCTCACAGAAAAATATATTTCAGGATGTATGACGAAACGAGTACTGTTGTTGAAAATAGAACATGAACGGTATATTTGTTTGACAGAAAAATGGCTCATAGAGAATTTTGCAATACCATTCATTAGGCCGCAAAAATGAAAATCAGAAAGAAACAAGTTCTAGTGAACTTATATCAAAGTTAGCGAAACAAATATCCTGTCCTGACTAGGTGGCCAGGATTTGGATATAAAAAATAAGAACTTGAATGTATATCATTGCATAAAAGTACAAAAGTAATACGTCAATTAGGATTTTTATCATCAGGCAACGTTTCCAAGGAAAATGGACATGACCAGTGGTTATCTTCACGACAATGTGTCCTTCACGTTACAAATTCGCAGCAAACAGTTGCACAAATATAATATAACTAGCGTTACTTTATAAACAGTGTCGAGTCCCCGTGGAAAGGATTAAATGTAAGTTTTTAAGCATGAAGTATTGAGTTGTCGTGAGTGTACTTACATGTTATAAGTTGTTTTTTGATGTCCATATTAAAGAGATTAGTAGCAATAACATTTTTATCACAGATATTGAGAAGTGCTAAAATTCCCAGGGCTGTAGTCTTTATTTAAAATCATGTGTTCAAAGGTTTCTTAATGTCAGCGTGTTCCACTGAAAAAGTAGGAATAAATATTTAAGTATTATTCAATGTCTGGACTTAAATGAATCCCGTATCACAGTGAAAATGTAACCTAGTCCATACATACAGCATATTAATTCTGATATCCCTGTCTGATACTGAGAAGTGCACAACTCCTCTGATCCTTCTAATCTAAGAACTTACTTCATCAACATATCATAAGTGTATTGGTGATACACTGTGAGCATAGGTTAAAAAAGCAAATCACAAACTATGTAATTCCACAGCTGCAGCCAACAGAAACACACCATGACAAACAGCTATGTATAGACCATAAGCAGCTAAATATGAATAACCAGCCTCATACTATCTAACTTTTTGAAAACCACCCCGAAATCAATGCTAATCAAACCAAAATTTTCCCCTGTAATCCTAACACAGTGTCCTCAATGCGCCCACCTAAAGAGCAAAAGAGAGTCTCGTCACCAGAATATCAGGAAAAACTCATCGCAATAACGACAGCAAAAAACAGTGGTTCAGTAACAGGAAACTACGAGAAATAAAGAAGGAGCCAGAACTGATGAAAAATTTGACGAGGGATCCAGATCTTTGGAAAGCAGCAAAGCTATTATAATGACCAGCAACGAAACACAGGAAAAATGCATGTACCGGCATCTTAATGCACGGGAGCAAACAAACAATCCCACGTCGCGTTGTCGAAAGCTTTCTAAAAGATACTTGCTAGATGGACATTATCGGAACACCAGGTATAGCTGGTCTCTAGCCAATATGAATACAGTCTCACCCAGAAAGACCAAAATCCCCACGGACAATAAGAAACAATGATGACTGGTCTTCCGTGAACTCCAGATCATCTATGCCCATTACACACGACTTTCATCTTGGCACCAGTAACCATTTTGTTATAATGAGACATGAAATGGAAAATAATATTAACGAGACAAAGGAGCAGATCATTCGAAATTAACCTAAAACATTTCTCATTGGGGACAACAACATTACAGATAAAAAAACTGAATTCAAACAAAAAACTGAAAAAACAAGGTCAAACATGTACTCTAAAGACCTGACATACGAGTGAGGGAAGCTACCCGCCTATTGGATGAATTACGATGCTCTCGAGTAGACGAAGTCGTAGTTCACTACAGGACTAATAAAATAACAAGTTGGTAGCCAGAACAACAACTCCTACAAGATTTTACAGCTCTAATGCGTAAAGTTCGAGCCAAATCGGAGAAAGCTATCATAACAAGCATTCTTTCCCGAACAAAGAAGACAAATATCAAAACTATCAGTTTCAACTCATAAACAAAGTAGTTACTGAAATGTGCAAAAAAAGGGTATCACCTACCTAGACCTTACGTCCCAGTACATTAATGATCAATTCAAAAATGATGGAATCCATCTTAACGAAGTTGGACAAGCAAGACTAGGACGTTTATTGACTATTGCTACCGTTAGAAAAACTGCTGCCACTTCTTGCGCGAACACTTCACCGACAATTCAGAAGGAACTTGAAACAATAACCTCAAGTCTGACACAAACGCCAAGATTGAGAAGCTTGGAGCACCCAGTTATAACAACTCACTCTCAAAATCAGTTTGACACCACAATTGCAAATGAGCCGGCCTTCTCAACTAAAGAAGATCAAATTGGCAGTATACAAAATTTGGCGGACAAATTGAAAGTACACTCAGAGTATCAACGAGAAAGTGCATCTCACAACTAATGACAACTAATGATACTGGTTGGCAACGTACAAAGTCTCTTACCAAAAATGCCGGAAATTCAAGCCATTGCGTCTACGTACTCGCACATCATAGTTGTCAATGTAACACGGTTAGATCTCAATGGAAGACATCTCCCAGCAGAAGTCTCATTGAAAGTAAAGGTTTTGCATTTATCGACAAACCGTCACACAGCAACAGAGGTGGTGGTTCCATTATCTACATCAAAGAAAAGCTGCGACCACAAATCAAAGCTAAGCAAGCAACAGAAAAAACGGAAATACTACATTTCACCATCCAACCGCATCCAAGACAAACTATCAAGATTGCACTCGTGTACAGAAACTAAACCTGAACAGGAATTGAAGATGACGAATTATTTGATTACCTTGATAATATCATTAGTGGTTCTCTCGAAATACTAATCATGGAAGACTTTAATTTGCCCTACATAAACTAGACTAGTCGTCAAAGTCAAGCACTCGGTTCTAAACTTATTGATCAGACAAATACAAATTCCCCACAGCAACATGTCAACGAACCAGCTTTACAAAACAATATTCTTGACCTCGTATTAACGACAGCTGACCTCAGCATAAATAGATTAGAAGTTACGGACAAGATCGGTGATCACCAGATAATAGACTTCACGCTCGAAGTATACGACCCTAACTCAAGGAAACAAGTCTTAGACTACAAATTGGCAAACTTCGAACTACTAATGAAAGAAGAGCTTGGCAGTATTAACTACGAAGTGCTCATGAGGAACAAAAACGCCGAGGAATGCGACATGATACTCAAAGAAAAAATTACAACTGCCACAGAGCACCATGTCCCAACGAAGCGCATGAAGCAACCAATAACCCCCCTTGGTTTTCCCAAGAAATTAAACGCCTCAACAATGCAAGACAACATACATACAGAAGACTTAAATAATACCAAACAGAACTCTATCGTCAAGAATATATCCGCACCTGCAGGGCTGTTAAGCGAACGATAAAATCTACAAAGCGAAAGAAAGAAATTGCGGTTGCAGCGCAAGCCGAAACTAATCCAAAGAGCTTCTACAAATATGTAAACGACAGGTGACTCAAATACGACACTGTTGGACCACTAATCGATTCCAAAGTCTCAACTAAAACGGATGACACAAGCAAAGCCAGAATTCTTAATATATACTTCACCTCTGTGTTCACTCGCGAAGACCTAACTGAAATTTCGCAACCTCGCGCTTTAAATCCTCGGAAAATTCTGACAGAGGGCGTTTTGCAGTAGCAAATGTCGAAAAACATCTCAGCAATCTAAATCCACAGAAGTCAACTGGACCCGATGCCTTGCTCCCCGGATACTCAAAGAAACAGCCGAAGTAATTAGTGAACCCTCAGCATAAATCTTCACTCGATCGCTTGTGACTGGGATAGTCTCAGAGGTTTAGAATCAGGAAAACGTTACTCCTATTTTCAAAAAGGGAACAAACAAACTTCTAGTTACTATTGTTCAATCAGTCTAACATCTGTCATAAGTAATACAATAGAAAGACTACTCAAAGTCCGTATAACAGAGCGCCTTAATGATCAGAATCTCACTACTGACACCCAGCACGGACTCGGGGAAAAACATAGCAGCCTCACAAACCTCCTTGGTTTTTTGGAGAAGTCAACTGCATGTACGACTCTACAAAAGCCATAGACTTTATATGCCTAAACTTTCAAAAAGCCTTCGATAAGGTTCCCCACGAAAGACTCATGATCAAATTGGAAGTACATGGAATAAGAGGCAACTACTCCCGATGGATACGAAACTGGCTCACTGGTCGCACTCAACGAGTGATGATTCACGATCAAGCAAGTGATTCAACGCTTGTAACATCAGGAGTCCCGCAAGGGACCGTTTTAGTCCCGCTCCTCTTCATCATCTACATCAACGACCTTAATGTCGGAATCATCAGTAAAATCAACAAATTCGCCGATGACTCGAAACTCTATCACAAAGCATTCACCGAAAGGGACAGAGTAACTATTCAATCCGACCTCAACCGTCTTCTACAATGGACCGAAGCCTGGAAAATGAGCTTCAACATAGATAAATGTTCATTAATGCACGTTGGTGCAAATAACCAGCATTTTCAACGTACGATGAATGACACCCATTGAAGCAGTCCAGACACAAAAAGATCGAAGTGTCATTGTCACTGAAAATCAAACATGACAAACAAGTTAAAAAAAGCATCAGAAATGCTAGCAGGATTTTTTGTTTCATTGCACGAAACTTTCAATACAAGTCAAAGAACATAATATTGCTGCTCTATAAAACTCTAGTCCGGCCACATTTGGAATATGCAGTGCAACTCTGATCTCCTACCCTACGAAGAGATATTAATGAAATTGAAAAAATCAGCGTAAAGAAAGGGAAATCATTTCAGAACTCGGCAATGTCAGCTACGAAAGACGTCTTCAACGCCTTAAACTTATCTCCCTACTACAGTGGTTCTCAAACTTGTTACGGTCCGGGTGCACTTACAATAGTACAGATTTTTGCGAGCTCACTATACACAAAATAGAACTAATATGTTATAATTAAGCTGGTAAATATAAATTAAACTATCACATTTAATACAAGCACGTTTAACATACCTCTATAAAGTTGTTTTTCCTGTGTTAATGCGAAACATGAGCTTGGTCAGACTTTCCGAGTTCTTCAATTTTTGGTCTTATGTATGAGAGATAGACTCTCATTTCTTCATCAATACATTGAAGAGTTTGTAGTGCCTCAGATATATCGTAATTGATTTAGAATGATCTAGGAGTCGTTACAAAAATATGATGTATTTTAGTAATATTTTAGAGTTAGTTTTTATACTTATTTCCCGTCATTTGAGACTAGTATTTTAAAGTGAAAATTTAGTCGTAGTTGCAGCTTCAAAATTGTAACCCTCGTCTATAGCAGACCGTAGTCAACCACGAGCCTATAGGCTAGGTACCCGTCAGTTCCCTCGCAACCGTTACCCAGTGAACAGCAATTTTATTCGCGCTCTCAGTCTCTCTGACAGGTAAGCTTTCCATTGACAATGTGTTATGAAGTATTGCGTTTCACTTACCTACTATATATTCCTTAACACGTTTGTTGCGATTGCCTGATTGGTGTAAAACTTCACTTTGTACGCATAGTCACTAGAAGGATCTGAAAAAATTACAGAACCTAACCTAAGTGACCCACCGGTGGGTCGCATCGCAACAAACGTGTTAAACTTGTCATTTTAGCCTTGCCTAGATGTAAAGTTGTTGTACTTTGATTCACGTAACTCCAAGAATTATAATTAATCTAATGATAGAATATTTTGTACAATAACTATTGCATCAGCCATCAAAGTCATCGTCTAATTTTGTATCACTCCGGGTATTTATGACGGGCATACTGAAAGATTGACCAGCCATTTTGATAGTTATTAAATTTCATGGCCTCGGTTAGAAGCTGCATATCCGCATCTCGTTTTTGTATTTCTTTGACTGCCAGCTAATTAGATACGATGCCTGTGTTTTACTCAATAGCTGTCTTATAATGTTGTCTCATGATATTAATTCTTCTTGCTACATTCTGTATTTATTTCGAGTTACTTATGGGTCCTTACTCGGGCAGGTTTCAGTTTCAGGTTTCAGTTTCGGTTTCAATTCATTATCAGTTCCAGTCTCGGTTTACGGATTGCAAGTTCTCAATTTCGATCTTCGATCTTGGCCTTAACTTCTGCTCTGATTTCGATTGTGTCCAATAATAAATCTGCAAGCCACGAAGTCGACTGTCTCATTTCCCTCGAAGAACATCACCCACGAAATAATTACAACAGAAAAATAACTAGTTCCCTAAAAGTTCCTCTGTTTTTGGACTTTATTGTGGCGAGTATTAAAAATTGCAATTCACATAAATATGAAGAGGAAAATTGCAACATGATAGTTAAGGCTTTCTTAGGTGTCGACACATGTTCTTCTTTCATGTAAAGCAAAAAAAGCTTCAAGAGACAATTTTTTGTGTTTGAGCATCAATCCACGATCAGTGGACACTGCTGCCAGTTCTTCTTTTCCTGTTAGCGTTAACACGTTGACTCCAGTTGCCTGACTGGTGTAAATCTTCACTTTGTACGCATAGTCACTAGAAAAATCTGAAAAAATTACAGAACCTAACTTAAGTAGTACACTTACGTACCACTTCGGAGTCAACGTGTTAAACTGGAGTCCATGGCTGTGTCTATAAAAGGGTTTCTAATCCAGTTATATTGTGCAGTGTTAATTTATGGAAAATAGTACTTTAAAGTTTCATATAAAGTTGTTCAATGTTCGACGATCATTTTCAGAATTTCAGTTGTGTGAGAATTACTTGGTAATGGAAACATTTCGAGACTATTCCAAATCTGTAGCTTCTGAAATGCTCTAATTTTGTCAGTGGATGTGAGGATATTTTCCTCTTTCCCTTGCATGTTAAAGTTCAAAATATTGAGAGGCTGAAAAAAAGTGAAAATATTGTAAATTTGTAATCCAAAATTTACATCGAAAAAGGTTAAGAAAATGCAATTGTTTCGTTAATTCTAAAACTGTGATCAATTCTGTAACTCTTGTACACGGGTAAGTACTTTGCCTTTTGACAGCCACCTTCCCTCGGTGTGTAAAAATAGTCGTCTGTGTTGAGATATCATATTGGTCCATATTTTTCAAATAGGCGTGATTCAACTGGTCTTGTTTTAAAAAATCTCACTATTTTAACAACTTGATTTATGACCTCTTTTAAATCCTCCCCTAGCAGTTTTAACATCGAGGCCTCTCTATGAAAAAACAATGAGTTACAATAACATTTTCGTTTCTTTCTTTTATAAGAGATTGTAATTGTAATTGTAACTAGCAAGTGGTGAGATGTTTTAAATGCAACAAGCTCGGTCATATTGCCAGTAAGTGTCATGAGCAAACTTCGGGAAACGACTGAGGGATAACTATTGCGCCTGTAGTTATCCTGCCGAGGTGAAGGCGTGTGGAGGAAGGTTACCAATTGTTGAAGTATTAGTTAA
>VCRD01000374.1:252588-270145 GCA_006783055.1 Trinorchestia longiramus
GTAATCTATAATATTTTTTTTCTTTTTAATCCAGGTCTCCGTCGATGGAGCACCAGCGATGATGGGTGGTCATCGTGGATTACGGGGGCTCATACAAGCTGTCAATCCAGAAATTTCTGTAGATCATTGCATCATTCATCGGTACTCTCTTGGATCGAAAAGCCTGCCTGGTAATCTGAAGTTAGTGTTTGCAGATGTGTTGAAAATCGTCAACTTCATCAAGTCCAGGGATGTGAATTCGCGCATATTCAAGGAGCTGTGCAAGGAAATGGGAGAAAAGTATGAAGTTCTGCTCTACCGCACCGATGTTCGCTGGTTGTCACGAGGCAAGGTTATACATCGTGTCATTGAGCTCCGAAAGGCTATTCAAGAATTCCTGGAACAAAAAGGATCTCCTTTTGCTACCAAGTTCACTGATAAGGAGTAGCTTGCTCGACTTTGTTACTTGGCTGACATATTTGCGGAGCTGAACAGTGGTAATCTGCAACTCCAGGGCCGAAACACGACTGTCATTGATGCCCATCACACTGTGGTTGCATTTCTGGGGAAACTGAGACTCTGGATTCGGCGCTTGGAGAAAGGAGTGATCGCCCAGTTCCCCACCCTAGACCAGTTGATTGAGGAGAATAGTCATAATACTGGATCTCTTCTACAGACCATCAACAAAGAGATAAGCGACCATTTGAAGGGGCTTGAAACAAGCATGCATCACTACTTTCCAGAGAGTGACCAAGAAACAGCCAATCTTCAGTGGATCATTCATCCCTTCTCTGTACCTGATGAGGCCATTCATGATGATGATTTCTCTGCAAAGGAGGAGTGGATCACAATGCGAGCCAATGAAGCCTTGAAAATCGAATTGTAGAACCAAAATGCAGATTCCTTTTGGATTTCACGACTAGCCGACTCGACAACTCTGTCCAAGAGAGCCTTGAAGTTGTTGGTATCATCCTCAACAACGTATCTGTGCGAGAAGGGGTTCTCAACTGTGCTGGGCATGAAAACAAAAAAGAGGACTCGTTTGAATGTTGCAAACGATGCCAGGCTGGCACTTTCAACCACGAAGCCAAGAATTGATTAACTAGCTTCAAATATGCAACTCAAACCATCTCACTGATGCTCTTGACATCTTTGGTAAGTCATTAGAGATGCAAAATGTACTAATACAATAAATAAAAGAAATTATCTCTAGTGTTTTAGTTTAGCTATATATATCAATGTTGACAAAATTTTGTGAGAGGGGTAACATGCTTAATGTGGCATGCTAAATTGGGTAACAAGCTGAAAAGGTTGGGAACCACTGCTATAGAAGATCTATGGAAACGCTTAAAGTTCAAAGTGCTTGCAAGAAATCCTAAAAATATCAAAGAATTGACGAAGACGTGTAAAAAAGAATGGATTCAAATTTAACCAATTTCATGTAAAAAGCTGTTGAAGGTTACAGGAGAAGAGTGAAGGTTGTTTAGGAATATAGAGGCAAAGCAACCAAATATCAAATCAATGTACCAAATACTTATGCATGGGTTGATTTTATAATGTTGATAATAATTTTTTTTTGGGAACAATACTTTTCAATTTTCTTCTGTGTATTGATTGATAATATTTGTTAGAATGTATGTACAAAATTTTATCTGAAACCAACCATTTTTTGAGAAAAAGTAAAGAACATGATTTTCCAAATACTTTTGCATCCCACTGTATATACAACTTATCCCTTACCTGAGTATGTTTACTTTCTTGGAAAAAAGTATGCTTTGAAATCTCAAAATACGAAGCGTCTTTTTAAAGTAAGAACTGTTTCGAAATAAAATAGAACAAGTTGACTTCTTTGACCAATTTAATTTTTACATGGAAGCCTGTACTTTAATCTACTTTTCTATATAATTTACACCAATATTAAGGTACTTATCGTATCGCACAACCAGTTTTTGACAGCTATTTTCGTAGAAATCTGCCACCTTATTACACAACCATTGCAAGATCGTTTTGAAATCTTCATTGTCGTCGTGGCGCTAACCATCCAGATGATTCTTCATATGCAGGGACAAGTAGTAGTCACTGGGAGCTGAATCGAGGCTGTTCGGAGGGTGATCAAGTTCTTCCCAGCCAATTGATAGGATCAGCCCTCGACTTCGATTGACTGCGTGTAGACAGGCATTCTCGTGAAGCAAAACGATCTCCTGACTCAGCATGCGACGCTTTTTGTTTCGAGTTGCATGATGCAGTTTTTTAAGGTCTCACAATAAGTCGTAGAATTTATGATGTCACTTCGAGGTAAAAAATGCACAAGCAACACCCCCTTCCTGTCCCAAAAAAATAGTACACATGACTTTCCAGGCTGAAATTGTTTGCTTGAACTTCACTTGCTTAGGTGATGTTGAATGCCGTAATTCCTTGGATTGCTGCTTTGATTCAGGTGTAACGTAAGCCATCTACATATGTTTCGTCACCTGTGACAATTTGTCTTAAAAATTCGTCACCTTTCTCATTGTACGTCTGTAGGAATGTCAAAGAAGTGGCTAAACGTTTGATTTTGTGCACCTCAGTCAGTATTTTCAGCACCCAGCGGGAGCATAACTTTCAATAATTTCAACGTTCTGTAACAATTACACAAAACACACTTCTTGACACTTTAGAAAACTCATCACATAACATCAAAATCGTAAAGCGTCTGTTCTATCTCAATGTTTCATTAACTTTCTGCTCCAGATCATCAGTAATGATTGGAGATCGTCCACTTCGTTCCTCATCATGCACATTTGTATTTTTAAAAGGTTTCATCCATTTTGATACTATCCCATTGCTCATAATGTTTTCCCTATACTGATCTGACGAGAAATTTCAGTCGCTTTCACGCCTTTAGCACTAAGAAAACGAATCACGGTGCGTATTTTACAGTTGATGAAATCTTAAATTGGAGGAGGTATTTTAAATACTCACAAACCAACGTACACATGCCGAACGACTCTGTACTGGCGTCTGTGGCTTGCCAACAGAGTGCGGTACACAGCGCACGTGCGCCAAATGCAGATGGCGGTGGTGCAGCTGAGGAATTTCAAAACGGTACTTACTTTACATGCACGCCTCGTCGTTAGATAATCAGCTCTTGAGTTTGTACATTTTCTACATTCTTTTTTTACATAATAAGAAGAAATGACATTGTAAGTCATTTTCTTGTATGACAAGTGTTGCAGCTGGAGAGGGTAGCAGATGCCGAAAAACAGGTGTGACTCAGTGAGACGCTGAGCACAGTAAAGGAAGTCATCGTGCGTCCCTCTCACACTCGCATGCCGGTCCTCATGTGTTCCATAGGTTCAGATCTGACTCGTCATCCGCCACTCACGATAGGTAAATTATTACAGAATGAATTCAACGTACATTTTTTCTCTGGTGATAATAGTAGCAAAAAACGATTGCAAAGCACGCCATCGTACACAAGAAATAAAATACCTCACGGATCTTCCTTTTAGTACGTTGGACTGCTAATTGAAAGTTGTGAACATTTGTAGCTTGGAATGGAAATTGTTGCTGTATTCTTTTAAGTAAGTTTCAGAACAAAATATACTAAGTTTTATCGAGGATTTGATTGATTTCAGTTTTGTTTTCTATTTATTGTGAGAAAATTTGAGTTTCTAAAATATTATCAGGAGTCATTTCATGAAATTTATTTTATGATTTTTCGCACTAAGCTTACGGACAATAGTAATTTTTAAACATGCAATAATTACTTTTATTGTGTAGTTTATCCTGTTTGGGAAGAGGACATGGAGAGCTCAGTCAGCTTTGCAATTATATTCATCAATAAATTTTAACGAAGCATTTTATGTATTTGCTTCATCATATATTTTAGCAGTTAACTTTTTAGTATATACTTGAGTTTTGCAAAGTTTATTCATGAATATATCATTTCGATATTTGGGCTCTAGACAAGGACTACTATAACCAGGACGTGCATCGCCATGTAGCTGACTACGGTAGCGGAGGCCAGTTTACTGACCTCAGTTAACCTCCATCTGTCATAGTGCAAACATTGTCGTAGTCTGTCGCTCGGTTTGAATCGGACATTGTTGTTTGTTTCGAGGCACATTGCTGCATTTCTAAGTGGATACTGTTTGTTTACAAAGTTTATTACTTATTATATGTATTAAAAATGCCGAACAAGTGTGGGGTTGTGTGAACAATTGAAATCCCTCCCAGTATCTTCAATGTGCCTGCTTCATGTCTGCCATCTTCCAAACCTGCATCTCCCCCCGCGAAAGTGGAAGACGAACAGCTGAGGTATTTTCTTCAGAAGAATAAGATTACTTCATTTGATGCTTTCATACGTGAACGTAACCTGCAGAAGCAGTACAAGAGCTTTTATTATTTCAAGATCAAAAGAAACGCTTGTGTGTTTGTTCATGACCGATAACTTCAGTGAGTGCAGCCTATCTGTGATTTTCGAAAACAAGCACACTTTGTGTCCCCCACTAACGCTCAGTGCGTTCAAGAACGGCATTAGTGTACCACTGTTTAAGATACTTCATCCCAACAATGGTTTGAGATCGTATACGCAGTCCGACGAAACTGTGCGCTTGGCAATGAACTATGTATGACATCCCGTTTGACAAAACGATCCAAAATGTTGTCACCCTTCAAGCTCACACATCAGCCTATGTCGACACCGAGAAGGAGAAGAAGTTGGTATTTTTGACGTCCGTTGGGACTTTTATCGCAGAAGCAGTTTTCCATGAATGATTATTGTTTTGCTGTTCATTCATACCCGAAGTGTAATTATGAACAGCTCAGAGACTTTTTGGTGCTGCCATGCAAACGCAAGCTGCAGTACATCACTTCATCTATTGACAAGGACCAGGTGCTGAGGGAAACATTTGACAAAGTCCAGACACTGCAACAGAGGAATGTGTTTCTCTTCGTAGATGAAGTACAGATTCGCCCAACTGTTTCAATTTCTGTTGGGTTGCTGAGGGGCATGGCCGAGAACATGAGTATTCTGAGTATTCTGACGACTACACTCACTCTATTTGCTGTCAACCCTTCAAATTTGCTGTCAACCCCTCAGAGAAAGACTAGCAGAAGAATGCAGTCCTTCAGACCTCTGTCGAGATGGCCCGGTTGGCTGACTAATCGCTGCAGTTTGGTAGGTTTTTGCTTCTATGTTTGTTTATATGCGCGAATGTTTGTATGTTTGGTTGTTTGCATTGGAAAAGGTTTAACTATAATCAACTTGTAAAGTGTAACACTGCAGCAACTCGGCTTTCTATAAAGTGGCCACTAAGCTCATACAATAATACATGTTAAGTCCGGTTAAAATTGGTAACCATTTAAAATTCACTGTAAAACCTTATTATCCCTTCTATTGCTTGAAAGAATTAATTTTTGATCAATTTATCCGATAGAAAAAGTTATTTAACAAGAATGCAATGGCCTCCGCTACCGTAGTCAGCTACATGGCGATGCACGCCCTGGTTATAGTAGTCCTTGGCTCTAGACTAAACTCCAATATTTTTCCTCAGATCGCATGAAAATTAAGTTACGCCCAGACGGTGAGTGTGCTTCAACATTCTTCCTCTTATTTCCTTTTCCTGATCTTTTTGGTGATCCAGTGAGCAGAAATGATGCAGTGAGTAGAAATGATACAGTGAGCGGAGGTGATCCAGTGAGCAGAGGTGACCAGTGAGCAGAGGTGATCCAGTGAGCAGAGGTGATCCAGTGAGCAGAGGTGATACAGTGAGCAGAGGTGATCCAGTGAGCAAAGGTGATCCATTGAGCAGAGGTGATCCATTGAGCAGAGGAACCAGCAAGCCCACCGAGCGGTCTAATCATTCGTTGATTCAAACGCGATGACCTAGCGATTTTCCAGTAAAAGCCTGACGCTAGAAATGTGCCCTACACTTCTATTGCAATGATAATCAGACTGCACGATTCTTCGGCGATAATGTCCACTTCTAATGGGAAGGCTACCGTTTAATGTAAAAGTATGAAAGCATATTGTCACCGTTAATTTTGGTCATTATTTAAAGAACTTTAAAAACCTGTTGTGTTAATTATCAAGATGTAAACCTATTGTTCTGTCAATGAAGACATTATAAATAAAAATACGAAGTTACCTACTTGCTTGTAAGGTAATAAATAAGAAGGTAACCGAAAAGCAACACACTTTTATGTCTGTTGGCAACAAAGCTAAATATTGCATGAGCAGCCTAGAGAATTTTCAAAAGCCCCACAGGAAGTTGCTTGATTGGTTCAGGGATTCTAGTGCCTCATACCTTGTAAGTTGAAGGTGCTTGAGGAGTCAATATCTGGAGTGCGCTATTGGACCAATCCACGGAGTGCTCTGGACAGCAAACGTCAAAACTTTTAAAGAACAAAGTTTTGGGAACATTCAATAAGTTCTTTTGGCAGTACTTAATTGTCCCAACACTGTAGCTACTCGAAGGTATACTTTTTTAATAATATTTTTATGAAGCTGATCCATTTTGTATATTAAAAAATCTCAAACGTTGTGGACGGAATTTTTTATTCGTAACTGATGTTGATGACATTTGTGATTTACTTTGCATTAGTAACGCTTGGATATCATACTTCACGCTTCACTCAGATTTGACACTTTTAGGCCAGTGCTGTAGCTCGAAATGATGTGCGTTCATCTCTTTCAATTTTACTTTTGCCATATGGATTCCATGTGAGGCAGTTTAAGCCTATCCCTGAAATTTAATCTATGAACAATACTCCCGAAGATTTTCTACAAGATAGTCCGGAGGAAACATAACTGAAGGAATATCATTTTAAGATTAACAGAAGAAGAATTCTCATTAAATTCGAATGAAATGATGCATATATCTGTCAGCAGATTAATTTACTTTACACGTGTCCATATGGCAAGCATATAACGTAGAATATTTGTCTTTAGTGCATCAATATGAAATAAAACATCTTTGAAATTGTGACAAACACTCCCTCTCTCATATCAATAGTGACACACTACTGCTCTCATATTAGTAAAACACCTTAATTGAAGTTCAAGAAGCTACACTGAAAATACTAAAATATTCTTTTAAAATGTGGTCAGTTTCCTTGTACCTTGAAAAAAAGGATGGTGTACGAAACATAACAACATAAATCAAGAGCTAAAAACTACTCTAAATGATAAGAATTCAGCAGAGGAGTAATACCACTAATACACTACCAATAAAAATTACAAATGTTATTTAGACTGAATGAAATATTTTTGCAAGAGCGCATATGAACCATCATTTTCAATTTATTTGTTTACGGGATCAAAAAGTGTTGATATGAAAAACGTGAAAGTAGCACGTCTCTGTTTTTCGAAGGAAAACTTTTTGCCTTGTTTGCCATTACCTCCCTGCTCGCGTACAATAGCTCAAAGTTACAGTTTAACTGTTTAGGCAGAGATGTAGAGAGCGAAAGGGAAGGGTAAAAGGTAAATGAAACGTAACAGAGCCAACAGTATTCATAATCGAATAAATTTAACTTTAAAATATATTTCTTTACGATAGTTGAGCAAATTTTCTTTTTCTTTAAATTCCAACGCAGAAAAGTTGACTTAGCAAGGTCAAGGAACCAGAGTCGGATTTCACAGCTGTTTCATCGCCAGCCCTAGTGCTCTGCCTTCAAAAACTTCTCTCAAAATGCATAAACTCCAGAAAATTGAACTTTGTCGAGGTGATTGGCAATTACAACAGAGTTAAAGTCCTATCAAGCTTCTAATTAAAGCTAAGTTAAAACGCCCTCAAAGTTGGTGACCTCAGACAACGTGGGTTGTCCTGATGACACAGCAGACGATGTGCGTCGTCTTGACGACGGTGCAAATGATTTGGTTCGTCCTGACGACACTGTAGACGAGCTTCGTCATGGCAGCTCTAGGATTGGCATCGCTGTGTTGTACGCGGCCTGCTGTCGGAATTGAGACCTGGTGTGATGCATTTGCATGCAGTACAAATGTTGATGTTTTGTTATGTGTATGGCAGTGACTCGACACTTCATGTTCACTTCACATTTATAAAATGGCGTTTGATGTATACACCATCTGGAATAAGCCACTTTGGTGAATAACGAGCGCCAGATGCATAGACTACTGGGAACAACAGCGGGAAGCATTCATAATGTAGAGAAACGTGATAGGTGTGTTGAGTTGCAGCTTGATAGTTGTATGTACTGTTGTTGGTTGGCTCATTAGTTCGGTAACTTCAGTAACATATTTGTACCAGGGCTCCACTGAGGTTTTTCTCTTTCCCCCAGATTTGGAGTACAAATTCCCCCATATACAGCAAAAATCTCCTAAAATTAAAAAAAATCATGGATAGATTTACTAAAAACTGAGTTTTATTACTGTATATTTTACGTACGTCTAATTTATTGATGTCAAAAAACGGACAATAATCGCCAATACTTGTGCTACTGATATATCAATGATTTCATCTATGATGATGGAGAATTTTTGCTCTTTGCGTATATCATCTAAAGACTCGTTCATGAAAAGCTATTCCATCCTGAATTACGTAACTTGATTTCGTCCTTTACATTGACAACTTGTGAGCTATTTTGCTGTCAGGGTAAATTCTTTTACCCACCGATAAGAAATGACCAACAGTTAAGAATGGAAGATCATGTTCGGCAAAGTATGCTGCAATAATAAGTTCGCTTTTTACCATTTCTTCGGATTCCTTGAACGTCTCTCTTATCATAAAGTGCGCGATATCAGCGCTTGTACCTGTAACAGTTATATTTCTCTTATGTTTCTCTGTATTATTGTGCTTGATGAGCATAGATTTGTTCTAACTTTTCAATGAAATATTGCAGCACCTACAATAACCACAGTTGGGATCATTATTATCCCGTTTCAGCCAAGTTTTCAATTCGGGCACATTGAGTCAGTCATTTCTAAATGACTGCGTATACAACTTCAGTGTCTTAGAAGACGATTCGGTTTAGTCACTTATTAGGGGGAAATAATCACAATTCTGAAACAAAAATAATAATCCTAAAATAATGATATTGTTATATAAATAGCATTAACCAATAAAATGAACTTAGTTGCCATCCCTATAAAGCTTTGCGTATTAAAACGCAAAAAAATATTAAAATTAGAAGAATACTCATTGCTTAACAGCATGTTACAAAGTTAGCCCCTGTAACGACAATAAATAATGAAAATTCAGATAAATAATAGTTACTTTGGAATAAACTAACCATGAGTGTTAGACGCGCAAACGATAGCATATCAATTCCAAGACAGCAGAGCAATTTTAAATCTCAAAAATGTCTCAATCGTACCGCTCCGAATTTGCATTTGTTACTAAGCTATAGTAAATGCAACATAAGTTACTAAGCTATAAGAGAATTAAGACTAGGGCTGCCACACATACATAACATCTCTTAATTTTAAGGTACACAAGTAATTAATCTTTAAGAACTTCTGCGTTCCGCCTCCTTTGCCAAAGACAATACGCGGAAAAATATCTGAATTCACAAATTAATACATAAGACTCATTGCCACACTTTTAACGCATAATTTCAGTTAATGAAGAAAGTGTTAATTGCAAAGTATTCGCTCAGTGAAAGAAAGCGAGAAACGCTTAGTCACGAGGTCACTGTCAGACTTTTACTGAGCGAACTCTGAGTTTGTTTGAAGAACTTTGAACTGTGGCCTGTGGGCTGTGACTAGTGACGGTCATGAGACAGTTTCAATCGAAGCAAATTTCGTCGCAAGTCTGTTCGAGGCCGATTTAAACTTCGTTAAATCGCCTCTTATTCGTCATTACGGAGGCATTTCATGTTCTGCATCATGACATTTACATTTGAATGAACATACGTCTGCATGTAACGCAAAATTATTCAAGTTTCATAATTTTTGCATTGAAAATAATCGCTAGTGAAATTCCCCCAGATCTATTCGTTTTTACCAGCGTTTCCCCCATTCCCCTAGACCACCTGCGTTTCCTCCAGATTTAGGGGAATTCCCCCATCAGTGGTAGCCCTGGTTAGTACGAGTATGTATTTCCTAGTCGCTACACAGCGCTCCTTGCGGAAAATCGTCTTTGAGCCCGACACACTGATGTTAACATTAATTTGGCGAATTAGAGCAATGAGAGTGTTACATATTTTGCGTAAAATTTTCATCTTCATGCATCATAGCAACAAAGAATTGTAGAGTTATGAACTATATCATCACGCATGAATAAGTAACGTTATTGAGCAGTCCTGGTAACAGTTATAGAGCTTTTACAGCTCACTCTTTCAGTAAAAGATGAGCTTTGCTGCAATCTAAAGTCTTTTTCCCTGTAAAACACTTGAAAAGAAGTGAAGCTGGTATGTATAAAATACACACATAATTCTATGGTTCATTCTAGTAGAGTTGAAGACAAACAAATGCCCTTCTCAGCAGAGTCATACGCGTACACAGAGTACTTGCCTCGGCTGGATTTTTAAATCCAGATCTAGGTAAAGTAAACCACATGTATGTGAATACATTTATGTATGTATGGTGTATATACTGTATTAATACACTATGCATGCTGTACATAATTAATTATTCCCATATATATACATATATATATATATATATATATATATATATATATATATATATATATATATATATATATATATATATATATATATATATATATATATATATGTATATATAAGTTGTTACTATACCAAGATCTGTGTTTAAAAACTAACTGTGGGAACTCTGGTACAGAGGTGTTATCGGAGCTATAGACGAGCAAACGTTCATATCAATAGACTGGAAGATAGTCATGGTTCAAAATTGCAGAGCTGGAGATGTATGAAGGCATGCAAGAACAGAGATCTCCAAATGGTTTAATACAAATTCTTACAGTTTTCTTAAGTGTGGTTTTTACGATTGAGCTGCATTTGTTCACAAGACAGCTTATAAGGGTTCCATTTGCTCGTATGAAAAAATCTAGACGCTTCACTAGTTCGTATGATTACATCAAGGTGCTGTACATGTTTGCATGATTACATCTAGATCAGTGGCTCCCAACTTTTTTCTAGCCGTGGCACACTATCAAACTTCTTAATTGTTAGTGGCACACCAGTTGGAAAAAATTTATACTCCTATTGCTAATGTCCTTTTCCACGTAACACTTGAGCCTCCGTATATTTTCTAGACAGATTTGAAAAACAAATACAAGTAGAATTTTATTATTTCGTACATCGGTTATAAGTAAAATATAGAAATTATAAATATCAAGTTAAGATCATAACTTACTGGTTCAATTTCAATAAGCCAAATGTCAAACAGTATTTGAAGTAAAATTCAAAAAAGAAAAAAGGATATGACACTCAGATGAAAGAAGTAAAGATTTTGGGTGAAACTTGAGCCTTGTGCTTCTTTACAACAGCTCTGATATTTGGTCGAAGGTGAGAGAAGCATACTCTCAAGTCTTCCTCGAAACTTTCAAACCTTGCACGTTTCTTAGTTTTGATGTTGTTCAAATAAGAAAACCCTAGTTCACACAGGTTAGAAGTTGAAAACTGCAACAGAATTTTGATAGCTTTTTGGCAACTGAAGGGTACTCTTCCATAAGCAAAATTCAAAAGGATTCCGACGGTAACTGAGCATACTTCAATTTCAGTCCTCGACCACAGGAAAGATTTGTTAATTCCTCTTTTTCATTCAACTCAAAATTAGTCGGACTGGTAACAGTTAAATCTGCAAAGGGATTGCGAATCCTATCATACTCATCAATGCTGATGGAGGGAAAGTATTCATCAATTCGCTTTGCTAAGCATGGGAGATGTTCATTAATAATAGGAATCATCTTTTTATTGCAGGTTTTCCAAATTAATGGAAAAATGTAAAAATTGCCTGCCTTGATTCTGTTTCTCCACAAAACAATTTTTTCTTAGAGGCGACCAATTCTTCCACAGAAGTTAGAACGTTTTCATTTTTACCTTGCATTTCGGTGTTCAAAGAATTTAGGTGGCCAAATATCTGATAAATACTCAACTTGGGACATCCACAAGTCATTACTTAAGTATTTGCAAAATCGATCATGTTTTTCATTCTCAAAGGAGGAAAGAAGTTCTTTCTAAAGTTCATTCACACGTGAAACCACTTT
This sequence comes from Trinorchestia longiramus, assembly GCA_006783055.1. Classification (NCBI taxonomy): domain Eukaryota; kingdom Metazoa; phylum Arthropoda; class Malacostraca; order Amphipoda; family Talitridae; genus Trinorchestia; species Trinorchestia longiramus. Next base: position 264,702 of record VCRD01000374.1, read on the forward strand.
TCCTTTGGAAAACCGTCGTACTTCTGTAGATACAGTAATAACAGGCAAACGTTTTGAGAATTCATATTCTTACATAGCATCTCAAATATTCTAGTCTTCGTGAGCCGTGTTTTAATGTAATTTACTATTTGGATGACTTGATTTAATATAACCTTCAGTTCATTTTGAGTGATATTTGAAAATAGTACTTCTCTATGCCAAAAACAATGAGTTCGCACGATGCTAGGATTAATTTTCTTCACCAGGGAGGCGAAACGTTTCACTGAACTCACCATAGAGGGTGCTCCATCAGTACACACTCCCACACACGAGTCCCGTGATAAGCCATGCTTTTCAAGGTATGCCAATAATATATCAAAAATATTTTGACCTTTAGTAGTTATGGATAACTTCTTACAGCAAAGAAATTGCTGTAAGAATTGCTGTACAATTAACTGGGCATAATTACTGATGTCAGTAGATTAATCGATTTGTAACGCAAATAATCTGTTTTTAAGTTTGGCTACTACTCTTGCCCTGATGTTATCTGACAACTCGAGAATCCTTCTGTGAATTGTGTTATTTGAAAGAGGAATTTTACTAATTTCGTTTCCAGCATTGTCACCAAGCATAGTTTTAACCATTTTATTGTCCGATGGTTGGATTACTGTTTCGGCAAGGACATGCGCCTTTGAATTAACAGCAATAATTTCTGCCACCTCATAAGATGCTACTTGAGCTTTTTCAGACACAGCCATTGTTTTCTGAAACAGTTTACTTTGCTTAGCATTTGCTTGCAACAACCTTTCAAAATACTTAATACTTTCATTTTGAAGACTTGGGTGTTCAAAATAATATGTAGTGAAGTGCTTATTCAACTTACTTGGCACCATTGTTTCATTGGACAGAGTCTGGCCGCACACAACACACATTGGGGAAGGCATCTGAGCGTCACCAGCCCAGTGAAATCCACATTTTTAATAATTATCACTCTACATCCGGTACACCTTCACCGTTTTAACTGGAGCTAATTCATTAGAGGTACATTTTTGTTCAGTTTCTGGGGTTCATTACCTTTGTTGCAATCAGTTTTCCGCTTGAGGAACTTATTCATGGTTAAGGGCTTGATGCAGCCAAAGAGGTACTAATTCCTCAGCTTAAATTCTAAATGGATTATTTGTTGCTAGTATATTAATTGTATTAACATTTTTTTGACGCGGGTGTGCCGTGCGATTGTTTCGCGGCATACCTGAGCAGCCTCCACGGCACACCAGCGTGCTGCGGCACAGTGGTTAGGAATCACTGATCTAGACGCTACACGTGTTTGTATGATTACATCTAGACGCTGCACGTGTTCACAGAATTACATCTAGGTGCTGCACTCCTCAGGACAGAAATCTTACAAGATTGAGAAATTCAATGCCGTCTTATTGCTGAAGCTCAACCATTATCACAATCTCCTCTGCGTCATTAGAATTTTGAAATCTGCGTAGTCTTAGATCAATAAATGAATGCATGAATGTAGGTCATTTCATAAGTTTTTAATATAACAGTGGATGGTAGTTGACTGTTTACAGTTTCCCTGTCTTCTCATGTGCATTTGTATAGATTATTTGCTTGAATTTTTGGGTTGTTATTATTTTAGTTCTGCTCCGGCATTCTAACATATTTTTTCATCGTTTTCGTTCATAAGGGAACGATCGTTATTCATATACTAGAACACTAGAAATTAAAATTCATAGCACATTAGCATCCTCAGGGCTGTAGTAAAACTTGTTAAATTTTTACTCATTCTTACGATTTGTGGTATCCGAGGTGCCATTAAATCATATCGTTTTAGTTATTATCGTGAAATTTTTTTTTTGAGCACTCTGTTTTTCGAATGAAACTCACTACTTGTGGGTTGTGCTAGATAAGATCATATTCTCTACGTAAACAAATTATTTACTATGCATAACACTTTATTCATAGAAGAAGAATTTTCCTGTTTATCGCAACCCTTCCTTCCCCAAGCGCCATAATTCAACGCTACGGCCATAGCTTTAACCAGGGCAGGAAATCCGTGAAATAGAAATAAGGAGGCATGTATTTGTCGCTCTTATCTGTTATCCGTGGTCGTAAATAACAGTTGAACGGTTTAGGGCGAGCAATAAATCTACTTAGCAGACCGACAAACTCTGATGAATACGCCCCTATGTAAAGCTTCCTCCTGTTCATGCCTCGCCCCACAGCGTCCTCGCTTGGAAGTCCTGCTCGCTACTGACCTCCTGCCGTAAGTTTATAATGCCTGGCCTCAGTAATGAATGATAAGGATTAAGCAATGTTACGTTTAATGTCACTCGAAGGCATCAAGAGCGAAACCAGTAGCTCCTCATAAAAGATTAACTTTTAGATTGTAGCATTCCGCCACTTAATCCACGTGCTTCACCTGTTCAAGAAACACAAATGAGCTGTCACCTTCATGTACTAAATTAATTAGATTCGAAAGTAACTTTTAAGAGAAAAAAGTTTTCTAAACTTTTTGAAGCATCCTTTTTGCATAGATTTAGCACTGTTCTTTATCATGATGAAATAAAATAGCTTCAAGGTCGTCATTTGTTGACAACATAATCAAGTGTGCTTAAACTTTAACGAAGTTCCTCTTCCAGTGCCTATTCAAAAATACAATATAAAACAAATCATTAAAGGTTTTCGGTTCATGTTTTCCGTTGCAAAAATGATATTCTTGGCGTGTATTACGGTTCTTCGTTGAGCCTTTCGCGTCAGAAAATCAAGTGTGAAGCAGGAGGTGTGGATGCAACAGAGTTCGTCTTCATAACTTATGACTATACGCAAAAAACTTTTCCTGTTAAATGAATCCATTTGGCAAGGCCTTCAGCGCTGAAATTGATCCGTCTCTCCGGTGATATCCCTTTCAGAGAGCCTGAAGAATGGCCTGGCACTGAACGAACAGTTCGCCCAGAATCGCAGCTCTCCCCCTTTCATTAATTCAACTAACCAATTCCAATGCAAAGTTGCTGAACATCTCGACGAAAAATTTGACGCCTATTGTACCAGATGGAAAAGTGTGTCAGATTTATAGCTCTTTTTAAACAAGCTTTGGACCAGACTATTAATGGGAATAAATCGCCGGGAGCTGTCGAAGCTGCACCAGTAAACAACGTCGATGTTGCGATACTGCGCAGCTCAAGCTGTGTTGGAGGCAGCGGGCGATCTGGTCATGTAAAGAGTGCGTGATCACGCGAATGATGAGTGACCTGGAGTGGTGATGGTGTTGCAGAAAAATGGTGATGATGTAGCTGGGAAATCGTAATGGTGTAGCTGGAAAGTGGTGATGACGGAAAAATTGATGTGCCTAGGCAGAAGCGCCACAAAAGCACAAACGCACAGACTAACTTTGATTCCTGAATAACAAACAATGTAAACACACAGTAAGTTGCGTGATGTCATTTCCAGATTTCCTAAGACCGTGAAGCAAAAGCTGCAAGATTCTATCGTTGAATTGACTATGTCTGCACAGACGACTTTTGTCGTTCAACACAGTCATTCTTGGCATGATTCTTGCAAACTGAATCACGATTGTAGTAAAGTGATGCAATATTAATGCATAACAAAATGAAGGTAATCAACTCTAGAGAAATTGTTAAACTTTACCAACGCATTGTGTAAAAAATACAAGGTATTAGTATACCACATCAGGTAGCAGAACGCAAGCTACACAACAAAACTGTTAGCTTTGGAGGAAGTTTTCTTCTGTCAAAAAACTCTGTGTCAGATCTTTACCTCTGTCTATCTTCAGTAATATGTGTGTATATCTGGTGATGTTTGTATACTTCTGTGTACCTCTGACGATATTTGTGTACTCTTGTACGTGTCATGGTAATTATGATATATTCATAGGTTTGCATATTCCAGGCGATGTATGAAGTATATGTATACGAGGTGTGTGTATCACACGAAGGAGGTGTCAAGTGTAGTGCGGTTAACCGAGCGAGAGATGAACTCGAGGGAAGGGAAACATAAACAAGCACCTACACTCGAGAAAGGTCCGAGGTCATTAGCTGCGTAACCAAAAGAATATCACACAAAAGAAATTTATGAGTAGGGACCGTGTGACTCAAGAATTAGGCAGTTGTGAAAGGTTAAAGCTGATTGAAGAGTGGTCAGGGTATATCACAGACGGTTAGAAACCTATTTCAGACCATTGGACGAATACGGAGATAGGAGAATGAAATGAAAAGATACGTCGTAGGAGCAAGGCTCATATAAAAACGATGGGGAGGATAGATGCAGGGACTTGGACTTGGGAACTAGATCTCGGCGCCGATGTAGGCTGTTGGGACTAGAGCGACATCTAGGTCTAGGGTATAAGGGGATTTAGGGGCACCGTGATAAGAGGGAAAATTAGCGGCATCTTTAAGGTGTTATATCGTGAGTGTTAAACATTGTAGCCCATCATCAATAACGAATCTCCAGTGTAAGAGTAAGTTTAACATTGTTATTGTCGATGTGATCGAGGTTAGCGACAGGGTAAAGTTCGTAAGTTGTCGTGAATGCCATTGATTTAACTAAGTTGTTCCGTGTGCACACTTAACTATTCAGCCATCAAGCATGTAATTGATCTGTAACAGTGCACTATCTAATAGGATATCATGTGCGGTTCATATGCCAAAATATGGTAAATAACTCACATTTCCCATCCCGTGGTATTTAGAATAACATGTATTAAATCTTTTGTGTGTATCATTACCCCTCATCTTGCCATTGAAAAGGAGGACTGGGAACACATTTTACCATGTCTTGTATTCAGAGGATTAGAGTCCCTCTAGTGCGTTTACGTATGTTTGTTGTATTTAATTAATTTGAGTTATTTACAAATATTGACATAACGCAAGGACAGCATGCAGAAAAGCTATGCATTGAAACCAAGATTACGTAAATTAAGTGAGATTAAGGAACTCGTCAACAATCAATTATTATGTAATTAAAAGTAGGCAGAGAATAAAATTTTACCTTTTTTGTATTCACTGAATCGATTATTAATAATAAATAGACATTATTCACCCATATTTTATACGTATCGCCACAGTACCTCTGACTATGTTTGTATATTCTTGTGTTCCTCTGGCTATGTTTGTATATTTATGTTTGTATATCATTGTTTATGTTGTATCATTGTATTTATGTTTATCATTGTATCATTGTATGTATCATTGTATTTATGTTTGTATATCTATGTTTGTATATCATTACTGTCTACTGCTCTACTCATATCTACTGCTACTGTCGACTACTACCACCACTGTCTACTGCCACGGTCTACTACCATTCTGCTACCTCCGTCTGCTGCCAACTGCCGCTGTCCACTGCTACTGCCACCCTACTGCCAATGACTACTACTGCCGCTGTCTACTGCTGCTGCCGCTGTCTACCACTACTACCAAGCTGTCTACTACTACTATTAC
>VCRD01000374.1:270417-281215 GCA_006783055.1 Trinorchestia longiramus
TTCTATTCTATTCTATTCTATTCTATTCTTGTGTTCCTCTGGCTATGTTTTATATTCCTGTGCACATCTGGCTAGGTTTGTATATTCCTGCCTCCTGCGGAAGAGGCAAACTACAAAGAGAAGTGAGCATGCAATGAGTTTCTAAATTTTATAATAAAAAACTTTTTATTTAACCTTAATTCCAAATTTAATACCTAATGAAAAGACAAAGTGCCAAGCATTGGCTGCCAATGCACCTGGAGAACGACATTCTGAACCCTTAACTCAACTCTGGATTGCAGAGTTCCGAGCACAACAGTTGCAGTAGAGCTTCCCGTCCCAGCTGGTAGACCAAACCAGGCACAGCGAAGCTCCGGGGGATGCCTGGTCAGGACACCCATCAGCGCACCCATCAGCGCACCCATCAGCACAGGACATTCTGTCAGCCAGGTTGCAGGTGCGAGTGCTGCGGCGGTCATGAAAGACGCCATGACGGCAGGAAGCAATGATCGCAAAAAATGTGTAATACAATCATTTGCTGACAGAACAATAATTATTATCTAAGAACGAACACTTCACACGAAACACCAGGTTACAAACGAAGGGAGTACAACTTGAAGCGTTTCACAAGAGAAAACTTTCTTTTCAGCTCTAAGAGTCACAACTCAAAATTTACGTCTGAACAGTTTATTCTTAACTCCAGTCTTAAAATTTAAGAATCTGCACATACCGATGGCTCAATAATCTGAAATCGCATGCTCCTAACAAGAGAAAGAACGAGCTGCTTCCAGTGGTTCTACAGCGATTGGGGACTGCTGTACATCCGGTAATTTCAACATCAAGTACTTTAATTAAACATTATGAATACAACAAAGGTATGAATGGAACACTACAGTTCCCAATGGTGTCACTCTGCACCTCTGGCAATGTTTGTGTACTCCTGTGTACCTTTAGCGATATTTGTGTATTCCTGTGTACCTCTGCGTTGTTTGTGTACTTCTGGGTACCTCTGCGTTCTTTGTGTACTCCTGTGTACTTCTGCGTTGTTTGTATACTCCTGTGTACCTCTGCATTGTTTGTGTACTCCTGTGTACCTCTACATTGTTTGTATACTCCTGTGTACTTCTGCATTGTTTGTGTACTCCTGTGTACCTCTGCATTGTTTGTATACTCCTGTGTACCTCTGCATTGTTTGTGTACTCCTGTGTACCTCGCATTTTTTGTGTACTCCTGTGTACCTCTGCAATGTTTGTGTACTCCTGTGTACTTCTGCGTTGTTTGTGTACCTTTGTGTATTTATGACTTTGTGTGTACTCTTGTGTACATCTCGCGATATTTGTGTACTCCTGTACACCTCTTGCGATATTTGTGTACCTCTGTGTACCTCTTGCGATATTTGTGTACTTCTGTACACCTCTTGCGATATTTGTGTACCTGTCGTGATATTTGTACACCTCTTGCGATATTTGTGTACTTCTGTGTACCTCTTGCGATATTTGTGTACTTCTGTACACCTATTGCGATATTTGTGTACCTGTCGTGATATTTGTGTACTCCTGTACACCTCTTGCGATATTTGTGTAGCTCTGTGTACCTCTCACGATATTTGTATACTTCTGTACACCTCTCACGATATTTGTATAGCTCTGTGTACCTCTGACAATGATTGCATACTCCTGTGCCCCGTCAGCGATGGTCTTAGTGCAGACTGTGATCAGAATTTCTCATGCCAGCTGAACACCCACGATGTGACCTCAGTGTTGCATTAATCGGTAGGGGTGATTGCAGCAGGTGAATAGTAGATGCGATATCTTCTTTCTCTGATCAAGCATAGCTAGAGCTAACGTCCCAAGAAACTCTGTCGATACTGCTTTTAACGTTAAAAGAATCAGGCACATTTTTCACTGGCTTTTGGCCAATGTTTACTCAACGTGTCTTAATTAAAGGTACATTCCATACCGACATTTTAAGCCTTGTCTCAAAATGAACAGAAAAGTAAGACCCAGAAAAAGCTACTGAAATTTCATTTATTTTCGTTGGTGCGTGTCAAGAGAACAAAAACTGTAGGCCTCGAGCAAATATTTTTGGGCGAGCATCAGTTTGTGCTCCCTGGTCTCGGGCTGTGATGAGCTACTTTGCATAGAGAGAGGGAGAGATGTGTGTGAGGAGGGGTGTGGTGAGAGAGGGAGAGATGTGTGTGAGGAGGGTGTGGTGAGAGAGGGAGAGATGTGTGTGAGGAGGGTGTGGTGAGAGAGGGAGAGATGTGTGTGAGGAGGGGTGTGGTGAAAGAGGGAAAGATGTGTGTGTGGAGGGGTGTGGTGAGAGAGGGAAAGATGTGTGTGAGGAGGGGTGTGGTGAGAGAGGGAGAGATGTGTGTGAGGAGAGGTGTGGTGTGAGAGGGAGAGATGTGTTTGAGGAGAGGTGTGGGGTGAGAGGGAGAGATGTGTCGAGGAACGGATATGGTGAAGGGAGAAAGATGTGCTGAGGACGGGTGAGAATTGTAATAAATAAGGGTGTGCCTAAATGTGGGGGCGAATATATTGGAAAAGAGGAGTGTGGGATGGAGTGAGTAATGACTGAGAATGATATGGTGCGATATGAACACCAGTCAGGCAGCAGACATCAGGACGGGTGTGCTAATAAAGATAGCCTAGAGAAAGAAGTGACGTGCTGAAGACGTGACAGATGCACAATCTGTGCACCAGAGCGTGGCTAATTTCTGTACTGCGAGGAGTCGTTAAAGGAAGAACTCCTGACGATATTTAAATGTGGAATCCAACTTGGAGTTTTATAATAGAAAAAAGTAGTCTCAAATTCAACTCATGACAAATTAATATGCTTGGCAGAATGCCCATGATACATTTAGATAATTCGTATTTCATGGCGATCGAAATAGACTTCTTTCAACGAAGCAAATGTAGATCGGTAACTTATAATGTACGACCAATTCAAGAAGGTAAATAGCGTCAATTGAAATTGTCGAGAGCGTTCGGCCTGATAATGAGCTTTTGAGTGAAGCTAAACTTTGTTACAAAAGTCTCAATGAAACAAACACCATGTTGACACGAGCTCAGTCTTGTTTCTCGAACAAGATATAAGTTTAATACGTGAACAAAGTTGAAGAAACTGAACATATAATTTGATGAATCAAGGGCAAATACAAAAACAACAAAACGATCACTGAGCTTCACGTATAACTACAAAGCAACATCAGAAAGAGTTAACCAAACCAAAAACATGAAGTAAAAATAAGCTACAAGCAAAAATGAAACTTAAGCAAGAAACAAAACCAATGTTGCAAGTTAAAAGTTGTAAGAAAGACACTTGCTACGAGTAAGAAGAAACTGTCCGCCTGTAAAAAATAAAATAAAAGAGAAGCTGAAAGCAGCGTAGAAAATACAAGACAAACAGTAGCACGAAACGTTGTAAAAGCTGTAAATCAGCGCCTAAATCGAGCTCTTGCATTGCAGGCTGGCCTGACTACGAGCGTGGTCCACAAATTGACGTTATGCACTAAAACTGCACAAAGATGGTGTGATAATTTCATCGCGCACAAATGGGAGACTCATTTAGTGGCGTATGAATTTGTTGGAACTGAGTAGTGGTATGAGTCTCCGTGCTCAGAAAATTGAATGATTACGATAAAGCAAAGTGACAACTCCATAGACAACACAGCAGGTTGTGAACAGCCTAGACAACACAGCTGGTTGTGAACAGCCTAGACAACACAGCTGGTTGTGAACAGTCTAGACAACACAGCTGGTAGTGAACAGCCTAGACAACACAGCTGGTAGTGGACAGCCTAGACAACACAGCTGGTAGTGAACAGCCTAGACAACACAGCTGGTTGTGAACAGTCTAGACAACACAGCTGGTAGTGGACAGCCTAGACAACACAGCTGGTTGTGAACAGCCTAGACAACACAGCTGGTTGTGAACAGCCTAGACAACACAGCTGGTAGTGGACAGCCTAGACAACACAGCTGGTTGTGGACAGCCTAGACAACACAGCTGGTTGTGGACAGCCTAGACAACACAGCTGGTTGTGGACAGCCTACACAACATTGCAGGAAGTTAACTTACGCACAGGATGGGTGTCACTGCACGGGAAGGCTAGCACTGCATACGTAGGTTATCACTGCACGGGAAGGCTAGTACTCCACATGTACTAGGTTGTCACTGCAAGGGAAGGCTAGCACTCCGTACGTAGGTTGTCACTGCACGGGAAGGCTAGTACTCCACATGTAGGTTGTCACTGCACGGGAAGGCTTAGACGTGTTACATTCTCTGAATTCAGCTCCATATTTCTCCTTTCTTAATATCACAATCGTTTGAAATTGCTGCTCAGGACAGTAAAAATTATTATCCATTTTATCCTATATTTCGCTCAAGTTTTCATAATTTCCATTGCATAATTTACTTTGACAATCTAGGATTGTTGGGCAGTAATTAGTGAAGTATTAAGCTGATGAGAGACAAGAGCACAGCTCTCAGTACTGGAGGCCAGACCAACATTACTTCATCATCATAACGTGTTGGTCGGAGCTTCATCATAACGTGTTGGTCAGAGCTTCATCATAACGTGTTGGTCAGAGGTTCATCATAACGTGTTGGTCAGAGTTTGCGTAGCGACCTGAGGTTGCAGCTGTGATGGTCGTAACTATGATAGCCTTGAAGAACTTCTCATTCTTTGCTTGCTTCAATATTCTGTGAGGCAGTTCCAACGTTCCAATATTATCATTTCGTCCAAGTTTAGTCGTTGTCACCCTGAGAAAAGGAAAATTAGTGATAGAGCGAATCTCTAGTTCAAAGTTTGTCAATATACGCTGCCCAGTCTTGTTGACTTCTCGCACCCGTGCATCGTGGAGGGATTCGTTGACGACCTCGTCCTGAAAAAAATGCATTTTATCTCAGAAGTTCGAGCTCGAGTAGATGATCGCCTTTATTGAGACAGCGGGACGCTGACTTGGGTGGTGAGAAGCATTTATTCTGTCACAATTCTTGAATGAACACATCAGTAGCACATTTGTGCTGCGACGCAGAGGACAACTTTTATGGGGCTTATACGTAGAAAATTAATGCAGTAAAATGTTGAATAAAATAAATATTCTACGAGCGTAATCTTAAATATCATAACAGAAGAATTTGATTAAGATATATTTCGAGCATCAGTTTATTTAGTAATTCATATTCTAGTATGGACACATGGACTGTCTTGAGTAGGCGTCTTATAAGATAATAGTCTCCGAGTGCCTCCACAATGCCCCATTCAATTTGAAGCACTGGAAGTTTTCTCATTAATTCAACAGCCAACTTTTCTATTATGTACTCAAAGAATTGATTTTTACATGATCTCAAAACCTTCAAAACGTTCTGCCAAAATCTGTGTTACAACACTGTAGCAGTGTTGTGAATACATGAATTAAATTTATAAAATACTCAATTTACTCATGAACTTTGATTAGCGACCCAGCCACCTCTTATTCAAAGCAGTCGTGAAGTTTAACTTGATGAACTTAATAGCAAGTCCAGGCAGCTCTAGGCACTCGGGATTACTCATTAGGAACGCACATGCTTCCAGGACTGAGTATGTAACTGTAACATAAACTGGATTTAATTTACAGGTAATTGCAAGCACTTAGAGAGAGCAAGGATGTGAACCGGTGACTGCAGGTGTGTTTCCAGTTGGAAGCAGCCAGCAAAACTTGTTCTTCAGCCGTGGTTCTCACTAGTTTTGGCAAGTTTCATGACTGTTTAAATGCTACAATTTGAGAATCTGTATCAATTTGACACTGAGGGAGCGCAATAGCACTGGCTCTGCTGAGAAATTGCACACCTCGATATTTGTGTACTTCCCTGCATGCTTTGCCAGCACAGTTTACTTCTACAGCAAAATTTCCTGCATGAAGGTAGGCTGTCATCACACATGTCAGGGCACTGGACGGAGGGGGATGATTCTCAGCTCTATGCTTCTGTGCTGAGTGAAGCCATGTGACCATCACGTGCAGGAGCCGCTAGGACAAGGTAACATCAAGTCTCTGAATAGCATTAGGAAACTGTACTAAGTTTTTAAATTTAAGACTCATACATTTCACATTTAAATGGAAAATTCTTTGCAGATATTTGCTGTGCGCTGCACGTGACTTCAGTTGAGCCCAGCAACATTAGTTTTAGTTCAGTGGAGCTGCTCATCCAAACTGATACTAAATTTTGTCTTATATCAATCTCACGCGAGGCCGTTGGGATACCTGTACTATCTTCCATTATGTTGATTTAGCCTAAATATACAAAAGAATCATTCACAAGTCAACAGTTTTGCACTTCAAGTTTCACTAAAGCTAGCTGTTAATACTCGTACGGTTACAGGACGATGAAGATGCAAGGATGGTCTTATAACTTAACTAAGATAACGACTGTCTTTTTGTCCTTAAAGTTTTCAAATTTATGGGAAGTCGATTTTAAAATTTTTGTTGAACAATTTTCAATGTCGTTGCCTAAAAACAGGAGTCGTCAGATTCAACGTGCCCTGATAATTTATTCATCAAACTTAATCTCAATACACTATTTCCAGAGCTAGATTGCAATTTGCTAAGTTTTAGGTAGATGAGAATATGAGGATTGATGTGAGCTGTGGCACGGCAGAACTGGGAGCTGAGCAGAGCAAAAAGAGGAGGATAATTGTAGGGGATGGGAAGGAATGGGAACGGAGAAGGACAAGAGAGGACGGGAAGGAGAATGTAAGAGAAATAAAGGAGAGAGCAGGAAAGGGAGGGAGAAGAAAGAAAGGGAAGAGGGAAAGGCAGGCTTCCTTATGAACCTAGGAACGAATGGGAAACATCGCAGTGCATCTTTTCTTTCCTAAATTCACTGAAATCTCTGGAGTCCAGCAAACTAATTGGGCTGCGACACTGTATAAACAAATACAGAGTGGTAATATTAATCCTAATATCTTATCTTTATTGCGTCTGGAGCTCCATTATGACGTGGCATTACGAGGTGGTGCGCAGGACCAGCCTGCTGTGGGGCGTGTAGTATGTGGCTCCATCAGACTGCATATTAAGCAACAGGAACCAGCTTTAATAATTGAAGGGTGGACAGCACTAGTGGACTACTTGCATTTTTTCCCACGGGAAAAAAATGCAAGTAGTCCACTAGTGCTGTCCACCAGTCATATAGAAAACGACTGGATCGTAATCGCCTCTGTCAGCGCTGTGTTAGCGACAGCACGGGAGTGGACTACTTGCATTTTTTCCCGTGGAAAATGTATTATATTTACCACGGGGAAAAATGCAAGTAGTCCACTAGTGCTGTCCACCCTTCAATTTTCCTTCAAAGGCCGTCAAAATAAAAAAAATCCTCAACTTACGTATTATGTTGTGTATGTCCTTATAATAACCAGTGTGTAGTGGACATGAAAGGTATCATAGATATGTCCCATCGCTGACGCTTCTCAAGCGTCATTGCGCCTGTCAGGCACATGAAGGATGACTAGTTTTGCATACGTATGTAGAGAGCACGGGAATCGGAATGAAAGACTATATGTAGACAACAGACAGCTGTTGAGCAGGATTGTGATTGAAAGGATCTGGAGTTGGTAAGGGATCAGCAGCAGTAGCTGACCCAGTCCTGAGTTAGCACAGCCCACCGCCAGCAGTTGGGCGAGCAGAATTCAGAATCGTTCTCAGTTTGGCCACACAAATGCCTGGAGCCCAGAAATGGGATCACGTCGCTGGCGATGTGCACGGCGCACCAAACGAATTGGAACGGCGGCGGCGACTTTGAGGGATTCTCCTGATTGAGCTCAGAGCGGCCCTTGAAAGGCTCTCTTGAGCGGTCTGGCCTTCCAAGGGAAGGGGAGAGGAAGGATGCGAAGGAAATGGGGAAAAGAGGAAGGGAAAGAGAAGAAGAAGGAGGGGGAAGGATCTGAAGTGATTTTCGCAGGAAGCATGTATGTTGTTTGAGCTCGGATTCCACCCACCGTGCGCTGTGGTCTAACCGTTGATGAAATAATTACTAAAAGAATTAGACATGACTGGAAGTTGGTAAAGCTGCTGTGCTACCAGGCCTCTGAAGAATTTTCCACTAATCTGCACTACAGGGTAGTACTTAAATTTTCTTGAGCTGAAATTACTTGAAGGGGCCATAGGTTATCAAACGGGAGGATCACCTGTGATGACCATCACGCTCGAGCTTTTTGCGCACTCACAGGCATGCTTATACAGGCATTCATGTGCATATTATACAGACATTCATATGCATGTTTATGCAGGCATTCATAGGTTTGTTTATGCAAGCATTCATGTGCATATTTATACAGGTATTCGTACGCATGTTTATACAGGCATTCAAATGCATGTTTATGCAGGCATTCATAGGCATGTTTATGCAGGCATATTCATATGCATGTTTATGCGGGCATTCATATACATGTTTATGCAGGTATTCATAGGCATGTTTATTCAGGTATTCATAGGCATGTTTATGCAGGCATTAATAGGCATGTTTATGCAAGCATATTCATATGCATGTTTATGCAGGTATTCATAGGTATGTATATATGCTTATCGTCATTATGCGTTTATTTTCAATGCTTTGTGACTTAAATTCACCCTGTCCGAGCATGGTGCTCTTCTTCAACATGTGAGCCATCGTTAGAAAATGTTTCAAACATTTTCAATAGATGTTATTGCAGACCACAGCAAACTACCTAAAAATTAACTTATTTGTTTTATTAATACTGGTGTACATGGATTTTTCTGGCAACACGCACATTCGTTTAATTATCGATTTAAATTTATGATTAGAATTGCTGCAGCTGAAGTGAAATTATTTCAAAATATAATCCGTTAAATAAAGCGTAGTTTGAATTACCTTCATTTATTTGTGAATACTCAACGTAATTTTTATTAGTACACATTTGGCGCCCTCCTTCTCCTGTACGAGTTTTTCACTGGGCTACATCAAGTCAATGTAACCTAATTCTCAATATTACCAGCTGATCAGCGCTCCATATCATGGACTACGGTGACAAATGCATCAGATTTCGCTGATGTTCTGTGGTGAAACTGACGCCTCACTCGCACAGGCGTGGCTGCGCCCGATATTTACGCAAGTAATTTGCATGCGGGAAATCTAAACCAAGAAGCCAACAAACCTCTGCAATGAGCTCTACGAACTTCACTACCCCAGACTTTACTTAAGATTCTTGCAGGGAAGGTCTTCTACAAAATATTGGACGGTTATGTTGCACTTCAAGCCTGTTAGTGTCCGAGTCGACTGGTGCCAAAACCTGCTACTTGCCAAACTTGAGGATGCATTGACGATGAGTGCAGTGCCTACCAAACGAAGATTGAAGTGTGATTTTCAGCAAAATATTCATGACTCCAATTCATAAATATTTCAAACAAATGCCCTCAGTCGTTCAAGAGATTTGTGATCTTAGACAATTTTTAAGGTCATCTACCCTACCAAACGTGGCTTGAAACTAAATTTGGCGAAGCACAATTTGCAAAGGATGGCAGGCCAGGTTGTTAGGGGGCAGATGCGCTGCAACATTTACCAGCCACTTGCTTTCCCGAGCCCTAATCGGATCCTAATTTACTGCGTCAGCGTGAGTTACATTTCCTACAGAGCAAGCATTGCCGCTCCGGCACTTCTAGATTATGGCTCTTGTGCACTTCAAATTCAGAGGGAAAGACTCCATGTTCTTGAGTTAATTCAAATTTTGACTGGCGTAAGTAAACTTTTAAGTTTTCATAATGTGCTTTAAGACGGGATAAAATTGTTAGTCAATTTTTCAGATGCCTTTTCATTAACTAGTCTGAGGAAAATGGAAACATTTCGAGCAAATTTAACACATGATGATTGAAACAAAGTATTGCCGTTCGCTTTTTTTAAACCCCTTGATATTAAAAAAAATAAAAATTACGCAACAGCAGCATTGAAAGATTTTCTTCTGACAAAACTTGTTAGCTTCTATGTACTACTGGCATTTTATCCGTCAAGGTTCATTTAGGACATTCAAAGATGATCACGATGAGAGTTGTCACTTCAAACCTAGTGCAATGACTGACAACGAGGGAGAAAATTTTACAATTGTGATTAACACAGGCAGCTTTACGTTCATAATCCAGCCCTGCAACAGTTCATCAGTCTCAGCCAAAGATCAGGGACTCCACACAGAAATTCTCCCCATCATCTCCGTCAAATATTAGAAATTAGCTTTAAAATTTCACATATTCATTCAAAGCTGCTAATTTTCCAACCTTCTGTGGAGTAAATAATGAATATGACCGCTGTATTCAAGGGTTCCTTTTTGCACATAGTATACAACTTACTGAAAAAAGGTTCTAGTGCCATCAATTTATGTATGATATTATTGTGTGTTTATATGAGTGTCTGTGCGATGGTGTTTAGGTTCATGAACGTAAGAAAATTGGGTTTCCACTCTTAGAGATAAACGTATATTTTTCTGTTAATTTTGAGTATATTTTAAAGTATTCTTTTGCCATGTTTTTGCACTGATGATGACATCTTTATAATCCGAAATGTTTGCTACTGATGACGTTTTCTTTTACGCTAGTGATTTTTCAATATTTTGAGAGAAATTTTCAAATAAAAGAAACCTGAATAGCATTTTTCTGAAGATCTTCAACATTAACCCAAATTTAAATAGTTCATTGAAATAATTTATATATATATATATATACATATATATGAATTATATAAATTGTATAAATTATGTATATGTATACATTATATTATAACATATTAACAGAACCGTGCAAACAGTGCTAATTTAATTTTTTTACTGACTGAA